>CM039095.1:40145455-40387955 GCA_022113865.1 Chimonanthus praecox
TTTCTTCAAGATCCAGTACAGGATCCCTCCTGAGAATCTCACCTCGAATTTGTTCAAATTCTGCATCTAGTCCATTCAGAAAAATATGCACCCGCAGTCTCTCAACTGAATTTTTATAGGCAATAACATCATCGGGATCATTCATGACAACTTTATCACGATGATCTAGTTCTTGAAAAATTTCTATCAGATCACCATAATAGGTAGAAAGAGGACGACCAACCTGTTTGGTAGAGAATGCTCGTTGATTCAATGCGAAGAGTTGCGATTCATCTGCCCCATCATAGAATGCTTTGGCAAGAGCAATCCAGATTTCACATGCAGTAGGCAATCTAAGATAGCATTTCATAATCTCTGGTGACATAGAGGTCAGCAACCATCCTTTGACCTTTTGATTCTCAGCATACCACTTCGCATAGGAAGTATCAGTAACCGTCGGAGATGTTTTACTCATAAGATATTCAAACTTCTCACACCCTGCAATCTGCATTTCCATGATTTGAGACCAAACATCATAATTGGTTTCGGTAAGGATGACATTAGTTGTGAAACTTGGGTTTTCTGATTGAACATGGATAACTGGTACAGAGGATGATTCAGGTTGGTCATGAGTCATGGTACGAGGGGTATATAAGAATTCAGGCTGTGATGACATAGAACGGATAATAATTCCAGCTCTGATATCAAGTCAAAAAGACAGAGTTTGTGAGGATAAGACTCCAATGTCTTTTCTCTATTACTGGCTAGGCATATATAGCCACTGTACAAAGCTTTAGATCCTATAGCTTAGGACTGATTGACTAACTATAAGGAAACTATAGCTATCAAGATACGATCACATATTTACAGGGATTATAGTAATTCTAGTCTATCTGTACAGCTAGCAATAGAGACAAATTAGGGGCTTGAATGTTGGAGAACCAACTTGGAGATAATTACTCCTGATTGTCAACAGTTTCTCTCTTTCAGACTCTCAATCTCTCTTCAACCCCTCTCTTTGCTGATTATTGGAGCCGAACAATCACATCTTCACTCTCTTTCTCCGAAAAAAAAAAGAAAAGGAAATGATTTGGGTTTCTCAGCTAATTGATTGTAAATTATTCAGATTATATATAAAAAAAGAAGAAGATAAGAGGAGTAGAGAGAACTCATCTCTCACTCTCTGTTTGCATTGCAGCCTACTCAGTATATTGATCTTTTAAAGTGTTCTTATATTTTATTTTAATTACTGAATATGCTAATTTCACTAGGATGAATATGATAATTTCACTCGGATGGGTAAATTTTTCAATGCTCTATATTGTTGGCCTTTTGATCTTTTTAAGTTAAAAAAAAACTTATCTGGAATAATTTATTTTATCATATATAATTAAAATTTTAATTAAATATTACTTATAATAATATGTTAAATACCAAGAATACCCTATTTAAATTTTTTGCCTTAGGCCTCAACTTTTGTCTAGACGGCCTTGGCGGCGTCATTACGTTTTTTATACTAAACTCAAGTCAAATAGACCTATTCGAACACTTTGTGATCATATGTAAAACTTCAGATCCATGACACTACCCACAAACACTATAGATCAAGTTAGGCGCCTCAAGAGTTTGAGGGCTACACCTCCTACATAAGGTGAGAATACCCAATCACTCAAACAAATAAAGCGATGGGCTTACTCTTAACTTCCACATCATATTTGTCACCTTCGTAAAGCTATATATAGTCTCAAACAAACACTTCACAATTGTTTGATCCTTTTAGTTTCTTCCTTATTCATCTTGATATCATGTATAGTAAAGCGAATTTGTTCTTATCAGAGATTTTTTAGCTTTCAGAGAATTATGGAAAAAGAAGAAGATGAAAACTAGAACAAAGAGAGAGGTGAGAAAGGAAATGGCAAAATAAAATAAAAGGCTTCTAGATGACTATACTAACCAATATTCCTTGTCTTCACGTACCCATCAAATGTCTAGTAATCTAATAGTCAAAATCCTACCCAAGAAGAATTCTTCAATCTAGACGGCGTCATTACGTTTTTTATTGGGGTCGGCTCTCTCCATTCACACTGGCAGCGAGTTGTTTTTTGTCAAATGATTAAATCAATAAATTCTTAATACCGATAAACTTTTCCTATTTATTTTGCAAAAACCTTCACTCTTTTGCAAGTCACAACAAGATATGGGAGAAATACTTTCGAGGTAATTTAATTATATAAGTAGAAAATCAGAGACGACGGAGATGTTACGAAGTACAAGCACAAAGGTGAGAGGTAGACCGTTAATAAAATAGAGGAAATGAATAAATAAAAACATATGGATAGAGTTAATGAAAAATTATAATTCGAAAAGTAAACTTCAGATAAATGAAATTTGATAGATGATGATGATAATAATAATGATTATGAATCAATTTTGCATAAATGAATCGCAGGAATATAGCATTTTTGTGTTGCACTTTCATTCTTACTAATCTAAGTATATAAAGGAAAACGGACTGGTTAAATTTGATTTCATTTATAACTTATGTCCATCTAACATACATAGGAGAGTAAAATTGTTGAATATAATTGAATACTGTTTTATTTAGTATTCTTAAAACTGTTTCCAGTCATAGTCACACCAGACTATTCTTTTAAAACTGTTTCCAGTCGAAGCTATGGGATTTGATTAATCATGGATTCTTAATCACAGCTTAACATGATTGAGACTTCTCTCCTAATGCAAATGGCGCAAAAACAGCCGAAATAGCTGAGGTATTAGAGTGTGACCATAGAAAATTCTTCTCTTGTAATGAAGGATTAATATATTTATTATATGTATATGAAGTTTCAGATGTTATAGAAGAAAATAAGTAATTTTAAATCCATTATACAGTACAAGCTAGATTTATTATATTTTTTTTTTTTTTGAATTTCACAATAAGTAATCTAAAAGTTGTGAAAAATACACAAGGATATGTGTGTAGTATATTGGCCTCATGGTATCTGTAGATCAGTCATGCATACTAGTCCTTTTAAAAGTAGGCCATTTGAGTTTAATTATCCAATGTAAGCCCTTAAAATGGATGGTTATCAGGAAAGTCTCTAAATGATTAATGTTTTTCATTTCAATATTTTACGTTCGAATTGTTAAAATTTCAGGTAGATTGACCTTAGTATATGGATAATAATGAGGAGTTCTCCTTTCATTTAGTTGCAGTAATGTGTTCTTAGACACATGTCACTTTTTTTTTTTTTCTTTTATATCCTTTTAATGTCACAAACATCGTTGATATTTTCAAATTTATCATGTTCTATCAGAAAAATATCAATTACCGTTAATATTCCGAGACTTATCGGCACTTTAGTAAATTCCCAATAAATTCTCAATAAAATCATGTTAAAAACACGATAAATGATAATATCGCGATAATATTTCGATAAATTCACCAAAAATTACCAGTAAATTCCTTATTAATATTTTTATTATTTTTAAATATTATATTTTTCACGAGACTTTCCCATTAATTTCTCAGTAAAAATCTGAGAATTTAATAATATCCCGATAGTATCAATCGTCGTTAATATCCTGAGAACGATATTTGTGACAATGTTATTGAAAGGTCGATAGTGTGTTGAGGCAAATTGTAGAGCGAAAGGCTAAAATCAACAACTTACGGACTTCCCTTCTCATTCCTACAAAAAAAATGAAATAAATTGAATTTTTAGCAAACTGAAATTCCATCAAAGGTGGTTTCGTTTGATGTGCATGAATTGAGAATATTTTTTTTAAGGATTATTCTACGCCTAAATAAAAAATATTGCAACACATCCTTCACTTCAAAAGAAATTCCTTAAAATTGAATATGAATTGGCATGATATGAAAATAATTGTGGATGATAAAAAAGGAAACAAAAATAGTTCAATGAAAACATTTCTTCAAATAATAAATACTAAAAACCATGCCGATGTAGACGGGCAAGAACATTTGGCTAGAGGAATATCATTGACAATAACTTTATTTTAGAGAAACTGCCTTTCTAGAAAAATCTCTTACTTGTTTATCCAAATGCTAGTCAAGGTCACATTTTTTGCTATTGATATTGAATTAAGACATAAGGTTGCCATTTAAGATAAATATCAAACTTCATTAATGAAGTATATATCGAATTTATTTGCAAATGAAAATGGTGAAAATTCGGTGCATTGTCACACACACACACTCAACATTGCATGAGAAAAGCTTTGCCATATTATTATAGTTTGTCTCGACTAACTAAGAAATTTTTAATATTGGATTCATTATTCTCTTTAATTTTTCAAGATTTGAGTTTTTTTTTAACATGGGTATTCTTATTCATATTGGAGGTGAGATTAATTACATGAGCATGTATAAACCTCTCAATCCATACACACTGAGTAAGTTGATGATGATTAACCACATGAGGAATAGCATGAAGAAATTAGCGTGAATCAAACTCAAAACCTCACTTCATAAGACGAACGTCTATACCATTGAACCAACCCTTTCAGATTTCATATTTGAGCTTTATTACATTGCAAAACTTCAATAAGATAGGAAGACTATATATATATATATATATATATATGTATATATTTTTAAGATTTGACACCATCCATAATTAGATGATGATAAAATTGAAAAAAAAAAAGTCCGACCACCCTTTTAAAATACTCCCTCTTTTCCAAATTACTTGTCTTATATGGATTTTGGAATTGTTCCAAAATAGCTGTCTCATTTATATTGGAGTAGTATAAAGTGTGTTAAAAATGGATGAGATCACATAGAATACTAACCTTATATAGAGAGTTCCTTAAAAAATACAAATCTTTCAAATGAGAAAACTAAAATGGGACGGAGGGAGTATATTGATGTCTAAATAATTATAATATGAAAATTTATTCTGCAATTTAATTTTAAAAGAAAAAATAAGGATACAAATATTTTGTAAAGTTGACTTAAAGGATACAATCTTGTAGACCACACTAGAAGTGCTCATATGGCAATTTTGTATAAGTGCAAATAATATACAAAAAGAAAAGATGATATATACGTTTCATGAACAATAATAGTCTCCACTGTAGGCAGCTCTCAATTTTAATTCTTAACTGTAATACTCTCTCCGTTCTATTTTAATTTTCTCATTTTAAACATTTGTATTTTTTAAGGAACTTGAATTTTACTTTAAACTACCAAGCAGCTAAGAGGTGATTCTCATCCATTTCAACACCCTTTATACTACTCTAATATAAATAGAACAACTAATTTGAGACAATTTCAAAATTCATATGAGACAAGTAAATTGGAAAAGAGAGAGTAGTACTTAAGAGTTTATGAGATCAACAATTATAAAGACCACCTAAATTGGTAGGCTCTACAGGATGAGTAATAGCCTGCCACCGAGTTTGTGGGTGAGCTTTACTTTTAGATTAATTTGGCACCTTTCTACTATTACACATATAGAGTTAAATGTAAATCAGATCACATAAAAGTTAGATGTGTGAAAAGAGTACAGAAAACATATGAGCAAAGGTAAGAGTTTATAGTAATAATGTTATTAATATCAAATTCAATAATATTTCATCAACTATTCACCATAAAGATTTCAAAGTTTAAAATTCTTATAAAAAATTGATGAGGAGATAGAACCCAATGATAGTATCATCAAATCTAATAATTGTGATTATTCTAAAAAAAAAATTTATCCTTTTATCTCAAGAGAATTGCTACTTACTAGCATGCACCGTGGAAATGTGCCAACTTCAGTGGTCGCCTATTCCAATCAAACCGAACTCAACTCTTACATAAATTACTAAAACCCAATCTTATTCTAAATTAAAATTGAATTATCCAAGTTGAAATCAACCCCGTCCGATTAGTGCATACCTACCGTTAAAATACTTTCAATATTCGGATTGAATCTTGGGTGACAAGAGACGGTGTTTCGACGTTTTACAATACCCAATTAAATCATACAATCAATCCATGAACTGAGTGCCTCAGAATCGATGTTTACAGCAAATCAAATCAATCATTATGCGGAAAACATCATAATATAAGTGTACCAGAATCCATGAGTATCGAGATGACGTGCGTCGATGCCTTTGCTCTGTTTTCGTCTTCCTCCTACAAAAATCGTGTGCACCTTGAGTTTCTTTGGCTTTCCCCTTAATTCCTCTCTCTTGGGTGTACAGTGATGGGTAGAGACAAAGATAATCGAATATGGGCAGTCAGGAGGACTCTAGGGCTGTGTTTTCTATTTATAAGCTACTTTCCATCAAAATATCAAGTCAAGTCCTAAAAGGTCTCTCTAATCCGTGAATAGTAATCCGTGTGGGCCCCACTTAAATCCTAAAAGGTGTATGGGTCTTACTAATTGCGGGTTACCATATATGGTTTACATTCTCCCACTTAACCCACATTACAACGTTTTGGATTCAAATAAGGATAAATAAGGCACGCACATAATCCACACTAGAATAATCATAATACGGTTATCATCATAATGCTAATACTAAATAACCCACAAATGCGAGCAATGGTGGCCGCACATCATCTTATCCTACATATTTCTTTCCATCAGCCACAACACAAGTGACCCACTTAATACAACTCATAAGCGAGAAATCTTTTCATAACGGTCCAATATAAATGTCTTAATACAAAGACTATTTCTGTTAGTAATAAACATATATAATGTGTACAAATAAACATAATAAACAGAAATATAAATTCAAAAAACCACGCATGAGTACTCAAGTATCGAAATCATATATAATTGCATAAAGCAGTCCAAAAAATACATCAATAATCATAAAATACATCAATTTGAGTTACGACTAAGACCCATTCTCTTGGCATGTTCTTTAAAGGTCTTCACAGGTAACCCTTTTGTCAATGGATATGCTATCATAATCTGAGTGCTTATGTACTCAATAGGCACTGTCTGTTTCTAAACTTCTTATTTTATTTCAAAGTATTTCAATTCCATGTGTTTCGATCTATTAAAATACTTGTCATTCTTCGAGAAGAAAATTGCTGCGGTATTATCACAATGACTTCTCAGCGGCTTGACAATACTGTTAATAATCCCAAGTCCTGAGATAAAGTTCCGCAACCACATCCCTTAAACAGTAGCTTCATAAAATGCCACAAATTTTGTCTCCATGGTAGACGTCGCAGTGATAGTCTATTTGATACTCTTCCAAGATATTGCTCCATTAGCCATAAGGAACAAATAATCAAACGTGGACTTCCTGCTGTCAACGCATCCACCAAAGTCTGAATCCGAGTATCCAACAACCTCAAGATTATCAGATCTCCTACATGGGTATTCTTATTCATATTGGAGGTGAGGTTAATTACACGAGCATGTATAAACCTGTCAATCCATACACACTGAGTAAGTCGATGATGATTAACCACATGAGGAATAGCATGAAGAAATTAGCGTGAATCAAACTCAAAATCTCACTTCATAAGACGAACGTCTATACCATTGAACCAACCCTTTCAGATTTCATATTTGAGCTTTATTACATTGCAAAACTTCAATAAGATAGGAAGACTTTTTTTTTTTTTTTAAGATTTGACACCATCCATAATTAGATGATGATAAAATGAAAAAAAAGAACGTCCGACCACCCTTATTAAATATATTGATGTCTAAATAATTATAATATGAAAATTTATTCTGCAATTTAATTTTAAAAGAAAAATATAAGGATACAAATATTTTGTAAAGTTGACTTAAAGGATACAATCGTGTAGACCACACTAGAAGTGCTCATATGGCAATTTTGTATAAGTGCAAATAATATACAAAAAGAAAAGATGGTATATACGTTTCAAGAACAATAATAGTCTCCACTGTAGGCAGATCTCAATTTTAATTCTTAACTGTAATACTCTCTCCATTCTATTTTAGTTTTCTCATTTTAAATATTTGTATTTTTTAAAGAACTTGAATTTTACTTTAAACCACCATGCAGGTGAGAGGTGATTCTCATCCATTTCAACACCCGTTATGCTACTCTAATTTAAATAGAACAACTAATTTGGGACAATTCTAAAATTCATATGAGACAACTAAATTAGAAAAGGAGAAAAGTAATTGAGAGTTTATGAGATCAACAATTATAAAGACCACCTAAATTGGTAGGCTCTACAGGATGAGTAATAGACTGCCACCGAGTTTGTGGGTGAGCTTTACTTTTAGATTAATTTGGCACCTTTCTACTATTACACATATAGAGTTAAATGTAATTCAGATCACATAAAAGTTAGAAGTGTGAAAAGAGTACAGAAAACATATGAGCAAAGGTAAGAGTTTATAGTAATAATGTTATTAATATCAAATTCAATAATATTTCATCAACTATTCACCATAAAGATTTCAAAGTTTAAAATTCTTATAAAAAATTGATGAGGAGATAGAACCCAATGATAGTATCATCAAATCTAATAATTGTGATTACTCTATAAAAAAAATTGTATCCTTTTATCTCAAGAGGATTGCTACTTACTAGCATGCACCGTGGAAATGTGCCAACTTCAGTGGTCGCCTATTCCAATCAAATCGAACTCAACTCTTACATAAATTACTAAAACCCAATCTTACTCTAAATTTAAATTGAATTATCCAAGTTGAAATCAACCCCGGCCGATCAGTGCATGCCTATTGTTAGAATACTTTCAATATTCGGATTGAATCTTGGGTGACAAGAGACTGTGTTTCGACGTTTTACAATACCCAATTAAATCGTACAATCAATCCATGAACATGAGTGCCTCAGAATCGATGTTTACAACAAATCAAATCAATCATTATGCGGAAAACATCATAATATAAGTGTACCGGAATCCATGAGTATCGAGATGACGTGCGTCGATTCCTTTGCTCTGTTTTCGTCTTCCTCCTGCAAAAATCGTGTGCACCTTGAGTTTCTCTAGCTTTCCCCTTAATTCCTCTCTCTTGGGTATACAGTGATGGGTAGAGACAGAGAGAATCGAATATGGGCAGTCAGGAGGACTCTAGGGCTGTGTTTTCTATTTATAAGCTACTTTCCATCAAAATAGCAAGTCAAGTCCTACAAGGTCTCTCTAAATGCATGAATAGTAATCCTTGTGGGCCCCACTTAAATCCTAAAATGTGTATTGGTCTTACTAATTGCGGGTTACCATATATGGTTTACATTCTCCCACTCAACCCACATTACAATGTTTTAGAATCAAATAAGGATAACATAAGGTGCGCACATAATCCACACTACAATAATCATAATACGGTCATCATCATAATGCTAATACTAAATGACCTACAAATGCAAGCAATGCCGGTTGCACATCATCTTATCCTACATATTCCTTTCCATCAGCCACAACACAAGTGACCCATTTAATACAACTCATAAGCGAGAAATCTTTTCATAATAGTCCAACATAAATATCTTAATACAAAGACTATTTCTGTTAGTAATAAACATATATAATGTGTACAAATAAACATAATATACAGAAATATAAATTCAGAAAACCATGCATGAGTACTCAAGTATCAAAATCATATATAAATGCATAAAGCAGTCCAAAAAATACATCAATAATCATAAAATACATCAATTTGAGTTACGACCAAGACCCATTCTCTTGGCAAGTTCTTTAAAGGTCTTCATAGGTAACCCCTTTGTCAATGGATATGCTATCATAATCTGAGTGCTTATGTGCTCAATAGACACTGTCTGTTTCTAAACTTCTTCTTTTATGTCAAAGTATTTCAACTCCATGTGTTTTGATCCATTAAAATATTTGTCGTTCTTCGAAAAGAAAACTGCTGCGGTATTATCACAATGAATTCTCAGCGGCTTGACAATACTGTCAACAATCCCAACTCCTGAGATAAAGTTCCGCAACCACATCTCTTAAACAGTAGCTTCATAGCATGCCACAAATTTCGTCTCCATGGTAGACGTCGCAGTGATAGTTTGTTTGACACTCTTCCAAGATATTGCTCCAATACCCATAAGGAACAAATAACCAAACGTGGACTTCCTGCTGTCAACGCATCCACCAAAGTCTGAATCTGAGTATCCAACAACCTCAAGATTATCAGATCTCCTATATGTGAGCGTGAAATCTTTGGTACCCTGTAAGTACCTCATAATTTTCTTTGCAACTTTCTAGTGGTCCATCCCTGGATTACTTTGATATCTCCCCAACATACCGATGACGAAGCTGATGTCTGGTCTAGTGCAAGTCTGTGCATACATCAGACTACCCTCTGCAGAAGCATAAGGTATTTCCTCAATTTGTTTTCTTTACAGTTTGTTTTGCAGACATTGTATTAGACTGAATTTATCCCCTTTCTGTATAGGGGCATCTTGAGAGGAACAGTTTTGCATTCCAAATCTCTCCAAAACTCTTTCCATATAGGCCATCTGAGACAGTCCCAAAATCCCACGTGTTCTGTCACGGAATGTTTCTATTCTAATTACGTAGGCTGCCTCTCCCATCTCCTTCATTTCAAAATGAGTGGAGAGAAATTTCTTGGTTTCAAACATCATACCAAGATTGTTGGTTGCAAGCAAGATATCATCAACATACTATATCAAAAATATATACTTGCTCCCACTGACCTTCAGATATATACACCTATCAAAAGTGTTTTCCTTAAATTCGAAATAGGTAATGGTATCATTGAACTTAAGGTACTGCTAAACACAGAAAAATGACAATTTTATCCCTAAATATTGGATTAGTTAGCTCTTAAATTTTGTTTATTAATAAGATTTTCTTGAACTTTGCAGACAAATGGAGATTTCAAAGAAAGGAAATGAAATTAAAGAGATGGTGGTTCAATTGTTGAAGAATGGGTAGATGATGCAGCATGGGCAGAATCGATCGAATCAACGAGTCAAAATGCAGTGTGATCCTTGAGTGGATCTGAAACGTGTCGGCCCACTAACAAGGAAATGGAATTTGAGGCTTTGGTTATGGTAATTTTGTGATTAAAGAGAAAGCTATGGGTATAATTGTGGTGGAAGGTTGCAATTATGGTGGAGTAATATAATCAGGCCTGTAATCGAACCCTGATCCGGTCCGACCCGACAGGATCCGGCCCGGCCAGAACAGTAATCGGACAGTCCGCAGCCCGGCCCGATAATACAGGCTCCATATAATATTGAGTCCGGCCCGACCCGATCGGGCTACCGGACCGTCCGCAGCTCGATAAAAGCCTGTTTGTCTATTTCGACCCATTATGCTACCTGATACAAAATCAATTTTGTTTACTTCATTTTTTATCAGAATAAGCCCAATAAATCAGATATTTTATTATAATCTAAATTAGAGTTTGAAATTCAAACTTGATTTAATAGTTCTATAATTTTAACAAAATTAAAATAACTCTTAAATTGCTCAACTTGAATTTTTGTTCAATCAAATTAACTCTTTAAGTTTTTTTAATTTTTAAACAAAAATTGAATTAAAAGCACATCTCCCTAAAATATTTTTAAAGAAAAAATGAATATAAATTTGTACTTTTCAATTGATTTTTAATTATTTTTTTCAATTGTTTCTTTTTCCCAAAGTTTGATTATTCAAATTCAAAAAAGAAAATTTTAATTTGCATCATTTCCTTCGAATGAGGTCCGGATCGCTTTTACACTATAACCTCTATGAGATAGACAAATACATGATAATATTAATTTTACAATCCACTGAAATCAAACTCAAATAAAATGCACGCTGAAGCTGATCAACTTCAAAAAGAGGGCTGGCATTGCCTGTGCCAATTGCTGATCAACTGCGTCGACCTCATTTATAAAGTGTTTGAGAGATCAAACCCATCAGTCCCACACTCCCTCCACCATAAAACAAATTTATCCTACTCTTCATCTACAATTCACGTGCAAAACAACAGACAAAAGTCCACATAAATTTTCAGATTACTTCATATAATAAATACACAACCTCTTCTTAATAAAAAGTGACTCAACTTTGTATTGAAATTAATTATGATTTAAATTCAAAAACCTGACTTCACAATATAGTCACAAACTCCATGGCTAATGGTCACAGAAAACACAAGAATTCTCACACTTTAAAAGAAACATTTTCAAGCAAAAGACCTTTTCAACCAACCTATCCATGAGGATCATGTCAAAATCCTGTATCCCATAAAATAAGTAAACAATCATGTTAGGGAGGAATTCAAACATTGGATAATCATTGTTAATATAATAGAGTTAAACAAAATCAGATGACATTAATCGGTAAAAAAATTTTAAAACATAAAGGATTACCACTCATCAGTCCACATAGAACCCAAGTCCATATTACTAAGCCCAGCTTCAAGCAAGCCCAAACTCTTTCCACCTAACATAAAATAAGAAATATAGATGCAGTTACATACTTCAATCAAATAAATGGAAAGGAAGGCAACAAATTTAAATGAGCACTAAAAATACCAGTGCTCAAAATAGCATGTTTGACAAGTTGATGGCTGGGGGTCAATGTAGCAATGTCCATGTGGACATGACTAAAGGGCCCAATGGGTCACTAGTAAAAGCCTTCCAAAACCATGAGACTTGTTTCCTTCTATTGCAACTAGAATAACTGGTCTATTTTCACTAAAAATAGGGGCTTTAAATTAGTAAGTTTCAAATTCATTCTTAAATTGCTTTGGCTAATATTAAAAGCCTAACATGATGTGATATGCTAACACAAGAGCAAAAGTCCATAAAGAAGGATCCATTGTCCATGTGGACACCATCTTAAAAATACGAAAATTAAAAAAAAAAAATGCTTCCTATAGATATGCATTAGTTGTGTATCTGTGGGATTAGTATCATCCCCAATGTGGAATGGGGATACCCATGTTATCCCAAAGAAAAACCCTAAAGTATGTATATACTCCAAAAAAAAACGACATATAAACATTTAAATTTGCTAGCAAGTTGAATTGGATTATAGTCGTTAAGATCTATAATTGGAAAACACAAGAGTTGGATTAGAGTCGTTAAGATCTATAATTGGAAAACACAAGACAATGTAGTTTTCCAAAGATGCAGATTGTGAAATATATAAATAAGTAAATGTAAATAAACAACCCAACATTGAGATAGAGTACAAGTAAAAAAAAATCTGGTTTGTCCTTCTGAAATTAGCTCTATTTATTTGATATGTGCATCTACTAACAGCTAAGATTGCACCTATTTGTTCAGATCCCTTTAAGAGAAAAGTATCCAAATTGGAATCTGACACAGTTATGGTCATTCAATTCAACAAGTCTCAAATCAATATTATATTTGAACAAAATTAGTGAGAACAAAGATTTCTATGCTCCTACACAGGTAATTCAGTTGGTCTAACTTTATAGGATTAAACTAGAGGTCTTCGGTTCCACTGACAAGGTTTGTGGGTGGTTTCGTGTATCTATGGAAGTAGACTCACCTCCAATGTAAGGTGAAGAAACCCACATATTACTCCTACTCAGAGAAAAGAGGGCTCAATATATTTATGCTGTGGACACGAGGCCTTGCAAGGTCTGATTAACATTTCTCAGACACCTAGTGGATCTAAACTCAAGTTGATTGAAAACAACCTATCAGATAAGAACAGATCCTTTTGGAAATCAGTTGTACAAGGCTGACAGAAGAGAGATTCAAGTTCCCATGGCAGATTAATCACAATACAGACAGTATAAATGACAAATTCTACTCTTCTTCAAAAATGGAGAAGCCTAGGTCAAGCCTATGACTAGATAAAAAGCCCCTCCATCTTTCCTGGGAATCTTTGTTTTTCTTCAATTTACGCTGCAGAATTCCAAGAAATTGAAATCCCAAAAAAGGTACAGACTTTCAGCCCACCTCCTGTTTCCGTCTCTGCGACTCATGCAATTTTTTCTCTTCCTCTCTCTTACCTTTCTCCTTTTGAGTTTGTTATCAATTCACATTTGGATCTTAAATTGCCTTTATGAAAGCATAACAAAACTAAGAAAGAATATACAACAAAAGATCCTTTAAAAAGAGGAAAAAAAAATTACATGTAACGGATGCGTAGGGCAGCGACAGGGAGCGATCCAAGCGGCAGCAAAGGGGCGAAGGGCAACGGCGTTGGCCGCTCCAAATCCGAACAGAGAAGAGGGTTGAGGGAGAGGATTGAGAGAATTGAGAGAGAAAGGAAGAGATTGAGTGAGAAAGATAGTGAAATCCGAGCAGAGCGACAGCGAGAGAAGGGAAGAGATGGAGAAAGCGATCGAGAACGACGGCGAGAGAAGGATTTTTGGGCGATCCAGAACGATGGCGAGAGAAAGCGATCGAGAACCCAAGCGGCAGTGAAGGGGTGAAGGGCGACAGCAAGAGACACGAAAGTGTTTGCTTTTGGAAGGGGCGAAGGAGAAGGAAGATAAAAGACTAGGGTTTATTTGCGGGAGAGTTACGGAAGGGTTTCGATAAAACCTAACACTCAAAACGTGTGCGGACCGTCCAACTGGCTCGCAGACCTTCCGCTGCCCGTCCAAAACTTACGGACTGTCCGAGTCCGAGTCCGTGGACTTTAGGATCTGACTTGTATGTTTATTTGTCGGGCCGGGCCGGACGGTTCGCGGGCCGGATCTAAGTCCATTTACACCCCTAAATATAATATACAATGGAACCCATTAACAATACTTGCTGAATGATGTGTTTCACTAAGAAACATCAAACACCAAGAGAGGTAACGTGTATGGCATCCTACCTTTGAGACGTCTGTGGGCGTGGGAACCTCCAGCAGCAACTAAAGCATGCAGATTTACATTGGAAATACAAACAGCTGCATGGGCTGTTTTCAGTCATGCACAAATGGGATAATGGCTTTTGAATGAGGGATGGACGTGGCCATTTCTTTGCCAAATTTGAGTTAATATTTTATTTTATTTCTTGATCTTTGTAAACTCAAAAACCTATATAAAGGGGTTTGAGGACTTTTTAGAAAAACGTTGGAGAAGGCTAAGAAAAGTGGAAGTAAAGAAGGAAGTTTGGCTTCATCAAACTGGGTTCTATTTCTCTATTTTTCCTTTGCTTTAATTTCATTACAATGTATTTCTAAATTCTAGAGTAAGGTTGAGGAGGAAGCCTAGTTAATGAAATAATTTTCGGTTATTTATATATTGATTCCCATATGTGCATTTAATGTTTATGATTTTGGCTTCACATGATTATCAAATATAAATTATTTTCACCATTAATATCATGTATTTTTGGTTGTTAATAATATCATTTGATTAATCAAGGCTTGGTATTTTAAATATTAAATATAATTTTCTTTGATTTATTGTTTTCCAAATTATTTAGATACATTGGATGCTTAGATTTATTTCTTTGATCCATTGTATTTTAAATTAAAATTGGATACATTAGATGCTTAGAATTTTATACATTTAAGTGAAGGAAAATCTACATATGAAATTATTAGTGTGAGATTACACGATCAAATCTTGAGAAAGTAGTAGATTGATTTCTATATTGCTACTCTAAAAGTGGGAATTAATAAATAGATAGTTAGAAAATTATACATTTAATGATGATGGAATTTGAAACCTTAGTAATTTCTATCGATTAGTTAAATCCTGCTTTTATTTATTTTATTTAAATCTTGTTGTTTTTATTTGTTTTAATTTTGTAAGTCTAGTGTAACTTGATCATTCTCAAATCTCATGTTTAACTAGATTAAGATTAAATTAATTTGTATTCAGTTAGTTTTTCTGAATTCTAAATCAAGTTCCTGTGGATTTGACCTCGTTCTCGCATCTCTATACTTCAATAAATTCGTGCGCTTGCGAGTTAAAGTAAAATTTTGTACACACCAGGTATCATTGCTGGGGAGGCTTGCTTAAGACCATAAATTGACTTCTTAAGCTTGCATGCCTTATGTTCCTTACCATTTTTTGAGAAGCCCTTAGGTTGATCCATATAAACATCTTCATCTAGATTACCATTCAAAAATGTTATTTTAACATCCATCTGGTGTAACTCTAAATCATAATGAGCCACCAAAACCATAATAATTCTTAAAGAATCCTTCCTAGATACAGGAGAGAAGGTCTCTTTATAATCAATGCCATCTCTCTGAGTAAAACCCTTAGCCACAAGTTTGGCTTTAAACCGTTCGATATTGCCCTTTGAGTCACGTTTAGTCTTAAAGACCCATTTACAACCAACTTTCTTGCATCCTTAAGGCAATTCTATTAAGTCCCAGACTTCATTCTGGCTCATGGATTCTAACTCATCTTTCATAGCATCTATCCATTTATTAGAATTTTCACATTTCATGGCTTCTTCGTAAGTGACCGGATCTTTAACAGTCCCTATATCATAATCCAATTCTTTTAGGTAAACCATATAATCATTCGAAATTGCAGGTCTTCTTTGTCTTTGACACCTTCTTAATGCAATTTCTTGTGATTGTTATACAATCGGCTCATCAATGGTGACGACATCCTCATGAAGTGATTGTCATTCAAGTGTTGTTCAGTTTCATTATGTTGTTCAATAGCTTCAGGAACAACAACATTGTCTGAAGTTGAGGGTATAGAGACTTGCACCCTCACTTCTTGTATGCTAACACTTCTCATCATATCATTCTCACTGATGCCACCATTCTCAATAAATCTTACATTTCCAGTCTCAACAATTCTCGTACTATGGTTCGGACAATAGAACCTGTACCCTTTGGACTTCTCAGGGTAACCGATAAATTAATCACTGATTGTCCTCTCATTAAGCTTTATTTCATGTGGATTATAAATTTTAGCTTTCGCATGACAACCCCACACATGTAGGTGTCTCAGACTAGGTTTCCTTCCTGTCCACAGTTCATAAGGAGTCTTAGGAATTAACTTATTAGGAACCCGATTAAATATATACGCTGCGGTTCTCAATACATACATCTACAACATAACAGGTATGGTACTATTGCATAACATACTCCTAATCATTTCTATAAGTGTACGATTTCGCCTTTCAGCAACACCATATGTTGAGGCGTACCTGGCATCGTGTATTGTGCCATTATGCCACGACTTTCTAGTAATCTAGTAAACAGTCTCGGGTGTTGACCCGTCTCATCATACCTACCATAATATTCACCTTCCTATCTAACTGTCTTTCTACTTCAGTGGTAAATATCTCTACGGAATTAACCGCTTGAGATTTTTAATACAATAAATATATGTAACCATAACATGAATAGTCATCTATAAAAGTGATAAAATAGGTTTCTCCACCGAAAGATGGAACATCTAATGGACCGCATATATCAGTATGAATCAGTTCAAGTAACCCTTTACTTCTTGTGGCTCCTTTCTTGGTGTGTTTAGTTTGCTTACCCTTAATACATTCTATACACACACCTACGTCAGTAAAGTCGAGAATCGAGAGAATCCCCTCCTTTACTAACCTTTCTATTCTTTCACGGGATATGTGTCCCAATCTTTTGTGCCACAAAATTGAGGAACTCTCATTCATTAACCCACGTTTAATTCCAATGTTATGATGTAGAGTTAGGACAAAATTAGCAAAATCATCATCAAGTCTCAAGCGATAAAGGCCATGAACCAGACATCCAGAATCAATAAAAGAAGTAGATTTGAATAAACTGAAAGAATTATGTCCAAATTTGCAACAATACCCATCAATGTCTAACTTAGAAACAGAAATAAGGTTTCTAGTAACTGAAGGAAAAAATAAATAATTCAACAAATCTAGATGACAACCGGTATCTAGAAAGAGATGATAGGTTCCAATGGCTTCAACGAATACTTTTTGTCGGTTACCTAAATAAATAGAGACTTCAGTTGGGTCGGAGTTCGGGATTGTAAGGTATCCCTGCATCATATTAGAAACGTAAGTTGTTGCCCCAGAATCAAGCCACCAAGTGTTTGAGGAAACTTCAGTTAAATTAGATTCGAAACATATAGAAATACAATGTGTACCTTTCTTTTTGTATCAGGCTTTTATCTTATGACAGTCTTTCTGAAACAACCCTTGCTTCTTACAGAAGTGACACCTCAAACATGATTCACATTTGATTCATAAATGAAATTTACTGTTGAGTTTTGGTTCGACCAATAAAACAGTTATATTTAATTCAATGAACACATAGGGTATCATTAGGTGTTCAAATATTTAATTAAAATAAAATATCAATTAGTAGTACAAGAGAAGACCCAGTGACCGATCGCCCCACCGATCGGTCACCACTATACTGACAAATCCGTTGGGACAGAGATCGGTCGACTATTAGTCAAATGTTCTGGGAAAATCCAAAACAGTTACGAACATAGCTTCCTTAATTCGGATTTCTTTATAGGTTTTAAACTTAATGGAAAATCTTGAAACCCTTAATCATAAGTGTAAATCATCAATGATTCATAAAACCTTGAGCTCTTGATACCAATTGTTAGAATATTTTCAATATTCAGATTGAATCTTGGGTGACAAGAGACGGTGTTTCGATGTTTTACAATACCCAATTAAATCGTACAATCAATCCATGAACATGAGTGCCTCAGAATCATGAATCACTGATGTTTACAAGAAATCATATCAATCATTATGCGGAAAACATCATAATATAAGCATACATGAATCCATGAATATCGAGAAGGCGTGCATCGATTCCTTTGCTCTGTTTTCGTCTTCCTCCTACAAAACTAGTGTGCACCTTGAGTTTCTTTAGCTTTCCCCTTAATTCCTCTCTCTTGGGCGTACGGTGATGGGTAGAGACAAAGAGGATCGAATATGGGCAGTCAGGAGAACTCTAGCGCTGTGTTTTCTATTTATAAGCTACTTTCCATCAAAATGGCAAGTCAAGTTCTAACAGGTCTCTCTAAATATGTGAATAGTAATCCGTGTGGGCCCCACTTAAATCCTAAAACGTGTATGGGTCCTACAAATTGTGGGTTACCATATATGGTTTACACATACTTCTCACTCAATATTACGAAAGCATGTATTCTTCTTTCCACCCCAATAGTGGAACCAACGATAAGCTGACCATGACTTTATCTACTAAACTCCTAGCCGTGATTACGAGGTCTTTTTCACATACCCAAATAATACCATGTTAACTTTCAAAACATTATATCATTCAATGTCTATGCTATTACTGTATTTATAGCCTCTAGCTAATCATAGGACTATCTCAATCAAAATCAAACTCTAATTATACAGAAAATACATATCTTAATTAAAGATAAATCCAAATGTAGATTTCTAACTAAATAATAATTCTAATATATTTTAACAAGCAAGGACTTAACTCTTTTAGAATATTAATCACGGTTTATCTGTTAAATCCATGCAGTGGATAGTCTTCTTAAAATATTAGAGAATGAAGTCGACTTTAGGTCTTGCATCCATATATCAAATCACTATAAATATTCCAAACATGAGATGCGACAGAGGCATGAGGAGGCCGGTGAAATGTTTTGGTAATGTTCTTTGTCATTTTCATAAGTCATGATTGAAATAATCGCTAATTAGTATGGTCAAATGAAAAAAAAAACACGATCTAATTGTATGAAAATTGAGCATTTATTTTAAATTTTAAGTCACACAATATGAAGGTTAGAAAAATCAATGATTAATATTGAAACTATGATATCTTTTTAACATATTCCTTCCGTCCTATTTTAGTTATCCCTTTTGAAATATTTATACTTTTTAAAAAATTCTCTGTATAAGGTTAGTAATTCATGTGATCTCATCCATTTTTAACAAACTTTATACTACTCCAATATAAATGAGACAATTATTTTGGAACAAAAATCTAAAATCTATATATGACAACTAATTTGAGAGAAGGAGTATAATTTATGATTAAAATAAATTTAAATCGACAACCTTCTTTTCCGCATGTGTATGTTTTGTCATGGCAATTTATACCATCTTACATAAGGATTTGATGTACGGCCCATACCATCTTACATAAGGATTTGATGTACGGCCCATTTCGTATCGTAACAAATAATTAGTTGTTGCTTTCTTTCTATATCATTTTATGTATATTAATTAGTATACTTAAAAAGGTAGATAAAACAGTTATAATGGTTTTATCATATGTTAGATGTTACAAATGAAGATTTAGCATAAATTAATAAATTTTATTTTGCTACTTTTTGATAGAAATAGTTAAAATTAATCAATCATTCAATTATTTTTAAAGTTCCCGACATCTCTGAACTCGATCCTTATAAAGTCATTCAACTGAAATGAAGTGTGCAGAGTTAGCCGGAGGAGAAGTTGAATCAGTAATTTCGTAGTTGCCATTACAGGCATATTGGAACTGTAGTTGTTGAAGAAGAAGATGGACAGAGGTATCGCTGCAAACAAGGAACCCCCTCAGCCACCTCCACTCCCAGCTTTGGAGAAGGGCCTCTCCTCCCTCCTCCCTCAAAACAATTTTCCACTAGTGCTTCCTGGAAAAAAGAATGGGAACCAGAAGGCAGATCCATTCCGGTGAAGTCCTTGAAGACGGAATTGGAACAGAAACAAATGACATGGGAATTCAAAGGCGAAGGGAGGACTATAGACGACGAATGGAATGGATGGCTGGAAGACTATCAACAACTATCTTCTGATGGGGTTATAACCCAGCAGCTTCATGGAAAGCTAAAGCGTTTGATGCTCCAATTTATCCAAGAACCAATGCATCACATGTATTTGGTTGAAGCTTACGAGAAGGTTCCTATTGCCAGAATGGCCACATTAACCGATTCTGGTCAAACATCCCTGCACTTATTAGCACGAAAAGGTTCGAAATCGGAGACTGTAGAACAAGTATTGGCGTATATTGATGCAGACGTCCTTAAGATGAAGGACGACATCGGCAACACTGCCCTCCACATCGCCGCAGCCGGAGAGAACTTAAAGATGTGTTGTGCGATTCTCTCTCGCTCTCCCGACCTAATCAACGAACCCAATAAGAAAGGAAATACGCCAATTTCCATTCTAACCAGACGGATGTTCCAATTTGCAAAGGATGAGAAGTGGGACAGAGTAGTCACTGCATACAAGCAGATATCTGAGGCTGTGGGTGACGCAAGTAGAATTCCTCACCAAACCCCTATCCATATGGCAGTTTCTCTGGGCAATGCAGAGCGGGCAGAGCAAATGCTAAAAGATGGTTATGAAGAAGCGGTGAAGATAAAGGATGAGAACGGGGACACGGCACTCCATTTGGCCGCAGCCCACAAAGGCATAAAGGATTTATGCCAACTCATGGTAGAAAAATCATCTAAGCTAGTTAGTGTACGCAATGGCAAGGGCCAGACCCCCTCTTCCTTGCAGCTTTGAATGGCAACACCTCCATCTACAGCTATCTCCGGCAGTTTGCCTATCGGAATGTTATCATCGCAACCATGGATAATGGCAACACCGCTCTTCATTGCGCAATCTCAGACGCACACTTCGGTAAGTGATCTTTCTTCACCTTCAATCAACAATTTTCTAACATACGATCCAATTTGTCACATTTTGTGCTTTCCTTAGCGGACAGAGTAAAGCAGAGCAAATATGAACTGGACATATTTGAACTTCGATTACAGAGTAAAGGAGCTTGTCTTATTCACTGCCATTCCAATCCCCACCCCCTCTCCAATTTACAGATTTCCACTCCCAATTTCTTCTCTATGATGGAATTGATTCTAGATTTATAATCTCATTACCACTTTATTGTTGGATTTAGCTCAAAATCCTTTTGGCATGCGGTCAGGGCCGTCTAGAAACAAGTTGAGGTCTAAGACAACAAATTTAAATGGGCCTTCTTGATATTTAACATATTATTATAAGTAATATTTAATTAAAATTTTAATTATATATTATAAAATAAATTATTCTAGACGATAATTTATTTAACTTAAAAAGATCTAAGAGGCCAACAATACAGAGCATTGAAAAATTTACCCATCCGAGTGAAATTAGCATATTTATCCCAATGAAATTAGCACATTCAGAAATTAAAATAGAATAAGAATATTTTAAAAGATCAGTATACCGAGTGGGTTGAAGTACAAACAGAGAATGAGAGATGTGTGCTCTCTACTGCTCTTATCTTCTTCTTCTTTACTATATAATTTGAATAAGGGTAATTATTTAGACACGGGATTTTTCTTTCAGCAGACACGGGTTTTCAAATTTTTACTGGAAATTGCTATTTTGCCCTTTCGCTTCCGCACCATCCGAACGTGAGTTAAGAACATTTTTCCTTCATTCGGACTATCGGATCGTTCAAATCATTATTCATGCTTAAATTTCATTCGTCCGGACAGTGTACAGATGCCACAATAATGCATAATGCATTAGTTAAAAAAAAACTATATAATTCCTATAGTTTTGAATAATAAAATCTCCTTTAAAACTTTAAAGTTATTTTTTAAACACTGTGTATTTCCAAAATTTCTCAAATCGAATATCCAGACTAATTACGATAATCTAATAAAAATACTTTAAGACTTTAAGGTCTTTTGACACTCCCAAATATTTAAAACACAGTGTTTTACAAATAAAGGGTATCCGTCGGATATGCCGAAAACACACTTTCGGAAGTCCAAATGAAAAACCATAAAAACCATTGAACTCCAAATTCAAAACTAAACAAATATGTGAAATTTGAAAACTTAGTTCTTTCAAATGATTGTTTAATTGGATTTTTTTTTTTGAAGAATGGACGGAATTTGGGATGGGAAAAGGTCACTATTTTTTGCAAACAATCATTTGAAAGATCTAAGTTTTCAAATTTCACATATTTGTTCAGCTTTGAATTTGGAGTTCAACGGTTCTTACGATTTGTCGTTTGGACTTCTGGAAGTGTATTTTCGGCACAGCTAAGGGATACTCTTATTTATAAAATATTGTGTTTTAAGCATTTGGGAGTGTCAAAAAACCTTAAAGTCTTAAATTATTTTTATCAGATTATCGTAATTAATGCGGATATCCAATTTGAGAAATTTTGGAAATATATAGTACTTAAAAAATAACTTTAAGGAGATTTTATTATTCAAAACTATAGGAATTATATAGTTTTTTTTTTAAACTAATGCACTATTGGAGCTCAGCCACGTCGAGAGGGGCCTTCTTCATCGGGGGGCCTAAGGCGACCGCCTTTCTTGCCAAAGGGTCGGGACGGCCCTGTCTGCAGTTTCTTTCAAAAGAGGCCCACCAGGCTCAGCCTATGTTGTAAGCCCAGCAATATAATTTCTCTTTCTCTAGAGTTTTCAGTAGTGGCTGTGATTGCTCTCTTGAGATAAGAGAGGAGAGGAAACAAGAGAGAGAGACTGAGAGGAAGAGATGAGAAGGATTAGTTTCTAATCCTTGTAACCTTTCTGAAAACTTCTTCTTTGTGGGATGATCACTAGTTTTCCGAATCATGTAAAATTTGTGTGTTGCTCTTATTTGTATGTGATTGCTTGGATCTTCGGTTTGATTTTGTGATTTTCTCCCAACATTTATTTCTTTCTTAAAGATTTCCTATTTATTTAATTTTTGAAATTTTACTCTAAAATATTTGTTCCCAATTTTCTTTTTCCAGATTTCATATATCCCCAGTTCTCCTCTATCATGAGAAGTACTAAGAACAATAAGAAAAGTATTGACTCTTGACTAAATGTGCTTATTTCCAGCTAGACGACCTTATTGAATTTTTATAAAATATTTTGCAGAGACGGCTCATCACCTACTTCACTCATACCCACTTACATTGATACAGCGGCTCATCTATAAATGTGAGTTTCTCAAAACTCCATTTCTAACTCATTGCCATTATCAGTTCACACATTTGGTTGTTATAGTCACACATGAGAGTTAATCAAATTGTTTTTATAATTTAGTTCAATTGCTCGGTCAAACAACTTTGAATTATTTTTTACTTTAATGTTTAATACTATATTATAAAAATAAATTATTATAATTTAAAAATTGAATATCATATTACGAGAGATCGCTAGTTCGAGTCCCAGCGGCGTAAACCGAAGGTGTCCTGTATGGGTGTGAGGTGTTCCTCCGAGAGGTTTTGGAAGGCTTATGTGATGCAGAGCAGCAGATCCATGTGGAGTTTCGTTTATTGTTTATTTTTATTTTTGATTTGGTTATAATTAGAAATTAGAATTTCCTATTTTAAGTTAGTTTATTTTTAGAAAAGGATATTAATGTAATTTGTTTTTAGTTTCTTATTTGGGGTAAGGTCTTATTATATAAGCCCCTCTCTCTTGTAAACTCATCCACCGATTGTATGAAATAAAATTTGAAGTTCTTCTGCAAGCATTGTGCTAGAATACCTTGGAGCGAGTCTTAGGAAACTCTGGTGAGATATCGAAGAGGCATGAGGTCTTAGCGTGAGGCTTGGTGTGAGGCCATACCTTTTTCTTCAGGTACATATCTTCTTCTTCTTCTTCTCTCTTCTCCTTGTTTTTTTTTTCCTTAGCCACAGTCGACACCATCCCTTTTGCTATCCTTTGCTGCTGACGACCTTCCCATGTCTCTTCCTTGTCCTGCCTCTTCTTCTAACCCTTCCCATCAGTTTCACCCCTCCCTGCCTTGAGCCAGATCTATTTTCGCCCCTCTCCTGTTCCCCAGATCTGCCTCCAGACCTGTCCCAGACTGCCCCATTCCCTAAGGGTGTTGTCGTCCTTCCAAGATCCCTCATTTGTTACTTGTAACCCTCCTTAGCCTACCTTCTTGCTGCCATAAACCATTACCCATCTCTCCCTTGCTTCCATAAGTCTCCCCAATTACCTTTGTGACTTCCGTAACCCCCATAATCTTTTCCCACATCACCGTAAGCCCTTTTGTTAACTTATCCCTTCTTCTTATTTACCAAACTACCATGCCAGCCATTTAAAACCATTTCAACTCATTGTATTTTTGGTATTTGCATGATTATTGGTAATCATTCTTATATTAGTTAATTGTATTTATTAATTGAATTTTAATTTCAGCCCATGTTTGTTTTAGGATGCATTAATTTCATTCATTTTAATTTTTAGGGAGTACATTAGGCATTTAGGGTCATCCTATTAGTTGTCATGCATCATTATGCCAAACGTATTGTTTGGAGTTCCTCTTGATTATAAAATAAAAAATTTAAAATTTAAATTTTTGTTAAATCTAATCAAATTCGATCACACAACTCAAATTTCAAAACACTATAATCTGACTTATCTTCCTATTATGATAATGTTGTTGTCTTCTGATTCACAGGCATACACGTTACATTGTCGGAAAACGCTTATTCTGATGGAAGAAAACACAACAAAGAATCAACATGTATGTGTTTCATTACCTTGAATACTTCATTTATGTACTGATCTTCTTATTAAAATGATCATAACCAAATATTGAAGATCATATTTAACCTCGTAGGGCATGTTTTACTAGGTATCCTGCGGTTTTCCACATGTAAATTCAAAAGAAAAAAAAAGTAGGCCATGTTTTTTGTTCCCACGTCTTAGAAAGAAGAGAAGAAAATTTAATTTTCCTACTTTCTCTTTTTAAAAAGTAAATTATTTGAAAATGACTTTTTAAGTAAAAAATATACCTTCTTATACTTGGTCTACTCTATATTTATTAGAATACAGTAAATATAAAAATATATTATTTTTTATTTAGTAGTTATCTAAAGATGTATTTTCTAAGTTTAGAACTTTCCCTATTTATTTGATTTACCTTCTTTATTTGTATTCCATCTCCTCTATAATTAATGAAAGTTCCTGGTGCTAGAACACAATTGACCCTAGGAGAGGGGGGGGAGCAATCTCCAATTTTAATAGTCTTTTCAAATTTTTTGATTAATCACAATAAATGCAGCGGAATAAGAAATATAGCAAGATTAATCAAGTGTGTGAAAATAAGAGTGTATAAGTAAATTGAACATGCAAAGACCAAACACCCGATATAAAGTAGCTTGGAGTAAACCCCTCCTACATCCATTGATGGAATCACCCAATTTGGGTTATTCCAAATTCACTAGGAGTTGTGCACAATAGAGTAGGAATTACGCCTATACAATAGAGTAAGAATTTTGTCCAATTCAAGCATCTATTTTTTAAAGGTTCGACCTACCCTGGTCTAATCCTTATCCCTCTACTTTTTATAGTGGTTCAAGAACAATTTTTTAATCCACTTAACAAGATAATAATTAATCACAAGAAGAAGCACTTACGTTTGTAGCTCAAATCTGACGAAGATGTGCCTCTAAAGAGTTCTCCAAACTTGATATCCTTGATGACGAAGATGTGCCTTTGTATATGCAACCACTAGTTTGGGAGAAGGTTCTTGGATTATGGATTTGCAAGTTGAATCCTAGTCCCTTTTTTTTTCTCTCTCTCTTAATCTCAATCAAAGGTTTGATTGGATTCTCAAACGATTCACCAAGTAATGTTCTTAAAGAGAGGTTACGATACTATGATTTGTCTCTGGATTTTACTAAAAAATCAAATGTGTAAGGGATCCTTAGCTTTTCCAAAATCCAGAGTATTTATAGGCAAAACAGAATTTTTTCCCAAAGTCAAGTTGACGATGGATCGTGTAGATCAATTAATTTTTCCCGCCTACTAGACCATGGCACATAAATGCAATTCCAACGGCACAATAACAGTCACCCACGATGGGTCAAGTTCCATGATGGGTCGTCGAGCCCAGTGCCAATGGGTCGCCACTGACTATAGTATCCGTCCTAAGGCAAACTGTAATTTACAAAGTATTTCCGTCCTAAGACCAACTGTAATTTACAAAGTATTTCCAACCAGAACTCTGAAAATATCAATTGACAAGTCGTGGATAACGATGGGTCGTCCCTACCATTTACGTTAGGTCGATAGCCACGATGGTCTCGGCCTGAGAGCGAACTAGTTTGACAGTATTTTCTAACTAGAACCTTTGTCATTCCAGACGACGGATTGTGTACCATGATAGGTTTGTCCTGTCCTTGGCGATGGATCACCAGACACGATACATCATCCTGATAGTATATCAATTTTACAAGTTTAAGTCTATTTGGTTCTGTTGACTGTCATGGCCCGCTTAGGCTTGATTAATTTAACCAATATGTGTTCTAAACCTAGTCAAGGTTTTCCTAGAGGTGTGGGGTCCACCCTAGAGTTATCGATGGCCAACTTACCTTTGTGATTGCCATATACAGATGATGTTGAATCTTCAGTTGATCTTTCAATCTATGAACATGATTCAACTTTTATGTCACTTTGAGTCTTGATTCATGTCTTCATTCTTCCAAGGCAATGCTTATCTTGAGTCACAGAATTGACAAAAGGTGACTCGGTCAACTAGGGCACTAACAAATAAGATCATAGGATCTCCTTATTTTGGAAGACACATAATAATTCTATCTGTTATTATATATGGTAGCAGAGCAATGAATTGATCATTTCCTATGATTTCCATTTAGATAGAGACAAAATCGTCAGACTTTCGGTAATGGCCCTGGCCCATAAAAAACCCAAAATGCTGAGCCCAATAGGGCTGAAACTGTGAAATATGGCCTGTGTCAGTCGAACCAACAGGCAGTGTCGGTCGGACCGACAACCAGAAGTTGAATGGACTAGTGGAGTGGGGAAAAAGTCCCACATCGGAAATGAGATGAATTGGAAGGGGGTTTAAATGAGGCCACACCTCCTTCACCTAGGAGAATGCGTTTTGGGCCAGCAATTGAGCCAGGCCCAATGCAAAGTCGTCAGGGCCATGTGTGGGTGGGCGTAGAGTGGACAATATTGTGCCGGGCCAAGTTGAATTGGATCAGGCGCGTACGGGTTGGGCCGTGACAAATGGTATCAAAGCCCATGTTCAACACTCGGACTGTGTGGTCCTTCCACTAGAGTTATTGAGCCAAGCCAATGATGAGACTTTCCCCTAGGCAGCCGAGGGCGGCTCAGGGCTTAAGGGGGTGGATTGTAATGGCCCTAACACAGAAAAAACTCAAAAAACAGAGCCCAATAGGGCTGAAATTGTGAAATCTGGCTTACGTTGGTCGGACCAACTGGCAGTATTAGTCAAACCGACAACTAGCAGTGGAATGGATGAGTGGAGTGGTAAAAAAATCCCACATCGGAATGAGATGAATTGGAAGGGGGTTTATATAAGGCCACACCTCCTTCACCTAACACAATGCGCTTTGGACTTGTAGTTGAGTCACGCCCAATGCAAAGCCGTGCAGGCCTTGTGCAGGTGGCCCCAAAGCGGATAATATTGTGTTGGGCCAAATTGAGTCGAAACCGGCACGCTTGAGTTGGACCGTGACACTTTCTCCCTCTCTCCCTCTGCCAAAGGTGACTCATTTGGCAGAGGGAGGGGCCATCAAATAACCATGTTCTCATCCATTCCTCATGCCTCATATTTGGACACTGCAGGCCTCTTCGAGTCTGCTACTTGTTAGAAAAGAGAAAATTGTATTCATTAAAGAATATTACACAACTATATATAGCCTTAGCCGACCTTAGGGCTATTACATTTCTAATCTAAATAGATCCCTTAATAGAGATAAACCCAAACTAGAATCCTAATTACATTATAATTAGGATAATCTAAATATATTCCAACATGCCCCCGCAAGCTGAAGCATGGATGAACGAGAAGCTTGGAACATCAAGAAACGGCAGGTGAACTGCAAAAGTGGCATACCGACTGGTCACGAAGATTTGTTGAAACAACACACTAATTGGCTGCAAAATTTGTTGAAGAGACAGTGTTGACTTGCTGCAAAATGACAGACAAAAAACACAGATGGAGGCCTGAAACACAGAACTTGGCACGGACGACGGCAGTGGCCGTAAGACAGTTGTCCGGCAAAAACAGTGATCACAATATGCGATAATCACAGGCAATGAATAACCTGCAAAACAAAGGCATAATAAATGCCAAAAAAGGCTGAAGCCATCACATTGATCAATTAGATCGTAAAGGCTAGCGAACAATACCTGTAGCCATAAAGGCTAGCAAATAAAGGCTGAAGTCATAAAGACCAGCAAATAGGGTTGTAACCATAAAATGCCAACAAATGAGGCTGTAACCATGAAAGGCCAACAAATGAGGCTGTAACCGTGAAAGACCAGCAAATGAGGCTGTAGCCATGAAAGGCTAGCAAATGGGGCTGTAGCCATGAAAGGCCAGCAAATGAGGTTTTAGCCATGAAAGGCCAGCAAATGGGGCTGTAACCATGAAAGGCCAGCAAAACAATGGAGACGAATTAGAGTCCTCCAAATAAAAAGAGTAGATGAGTTCCACAACAAATAGACATGTGTCCAAAACATGCTGTCTCATTTTCAAGAAACGGCAAAATAAGACGTACTCGAGAAAGGCAATTTGTGTTGCCTTTCCCAAATCCAAATCTGCAACTCCATGATATCAAGGGCTTTTGCTCTTTGTTGCTACCGTCTTATGCTGTTTCTGCTGCATAGAAAATCCTCTCTACTAACTGTTATTAGTGATTCCAACGTTTGTTGCCTGCCTTGTTAACTGCCTCCCTGACTGTTGCACGAGTGGATCCTCCGCCCTCTAACCTCAGCCTATTAATTCCTAGCATCTCTTGCTGCCGTTATCGCTTGCTGTTTTTTCTTTCTCCCGCCTGTCCTCTACTTCATTTTCCAGATCACTGCCATCGTGCTCTCTGTTGCTGGTGAAAGAAAAGAAGAGGGCCTCACTGCCGTTACCTAGTATTTTTTCTGGCGTCGACAGCAGGATCCCGATTTGCTACTTTGTCTTCGCTACAGCTAGAAGTAGAGGTTCCTCTATTTATCTTTCCACCGACAACCCATTTGTATTTGGACTTCTTCTAGGCTATTGCTCTATGTTGATGTGAAAATTGTGCAAAGTAGCACGAACCATTTATAGTACAGCGTTATGAGTGCGAGGCTGATCACACAGAGAACAAACAAAATCTATATATAAGTAAATCAAAATATATTGTTTATAATCTAGTGCTTAAGTTAATATATTTCTTAGAAAACATTGAGATTAAAAATAAATCAAGGTATAAAAATCAATCCTATTTTCACAAATTTATTTCTAAGTTAACAATCCCTCATTTAAAATTCAAAACAAAAAATTAGAACATTGATTAAACATGATTAAGATAATAGGTTAAGATAGAATTCATGGATAATCTCACACACACATTAAGATGACAAAATTTAAGTCCACTTAATTTAATTCTCAATCTAGTTAACACATATGTTAGAGTGGTGGTTTGAATACAAGATAATTAAAATACATGACACATGAATTAAAGAGTTTAAAATAAGTATTAAAATACAATATACAAGCAATAAAAAATAAAATAGACATTGAAAATAAATTAACAATGAAATTAAATGACATAAAATAAAAGTGCATAATTTAAAGATGGTTATGGAATTATTCTCTTATCGCCCAAAATAAATAAATAAATAAGAAATTTAGATTTGAAATTCAACACATAGAATTCAAAAATATATTGAATAATCGGACTTTTCAGGAATCAAAAATGGATATCTCTTACTTATTTAATGGAAAAATTCAAGTACAAAGTATTGGAAACCAAACCAAGAATACAACATAAAAATTGAATTCACAATGATCACTCACTCATGAAATTCGCATGAAGCACAATGTCTATTGGTCTTCAAGGTATATTCTCCAAACTTAGGCCCTCTTGAGTTCCAAGTCTAGTTCCCAATTCACCATGGTCGAATGGGGTATTTATACGCTCAAGGTTTGAATGGACGGGTGAGATTGGGTCTATGTTTAAGTTAATGGATGGAAGGATAGGATTGGATCTAACTTATATTGGTTGACTTGGATTGAAAGTAAGAAACTAGGTCTCTTACATAGGGTTACACGAATTTACTGTGCATTGGGTAACTTGGAGGCTAAGGTATCTTGGGAGAAAAGAAATGACAGAGAAGATTGAGGATCAAGCAAAGGCTTGGTCAAATTTGGGTTGTGTAATCCTAGGGTTTAGGGTTTCATGAATGTATGAATGAATGGTTGTGATTAAAAGTTTAGATGAATGAATGGATGGATTATAAGATGATTACATGGAGACTAACCTAATGCAATATGCTCATGAAGGAATTAAAAGAATGCAAAATTCGTATGAATGGAGGAAAGATAGGGTAGAATCGTGCAAGGCATGGAGAGATAAAGGTGGTGATGTGGAGATGATATGGAGTGGAGTGGAGAGAGAATAATGATTTTCCTAAAGGTTTATGTGCATGAGGTGGTTCTAGAATGTGTGTGTCGTGTGGAGTGGATGGGATATGCCCATGAACACCTAAATTCTAGGGTTAATAAGATGTCTACGGTTTTTATGAGATGGATGGTTGTGATTGATTGGGCTAGATCTAATGGCTATGATGGGAGATGGGTGATCTAAGTGGATGGATGGATAGGTAATGCATGGATGATCTTAATTCTAGGGTTAATCTATATAATGAATGGTTTGGATGTCCTAGATCTAAACATGATGCATCAACGGATTGGATTAAGTAGGTGGATCTAGGCTTTTATGATATGAAATGCTTGAGATGAAGGTGATGAATGAAATGAATGGTTTGGATTGCTTGGATGGGTTAATGGATGGTGTGGATGGGTGATTGAAAATTGGATGGTTAAGATTAGATGGGTAGGATGGGTTATGGATATGGGCTTTGGTGGATTTGGATCTAAAGTGGATTTGGGTTTAGGGTTGGTGAACTTGAATTTGGACTTGGAGCATTGGATCTTAAACTTGGACTTGGACTGGAACTTGTACGTTGGCTTGTTGGGCTTGAATTCACTTTGGCCTAGCCCACATTGGGAAATGTGCATGGAGTACTTGGCCTGGCCTAGTGTTTGGCATTTGGAGCAAAGTTTGTCCCAATTGCAGTGGATCTCTGGCCCATGGATCTTCAATTCTTGTTCTTCTTTGGCCTTTTGCAATTTCTTCTATTCTAGAATTAAAAAATTAATCCAACCACTTAAAATCTAAATATTGAATTAATCTAGACTCTCATAAATGGATCTAGATCAACCAATTTACAATTCAAAACTCTAAAGTTGCTTGAATTAATCACAAAATTCCAAATCTTCCATAGTAAGCTCACATCTTGCACTAATCCACCAATTTATGCTTGTTTCCTATTTTTCCACCTTTTTATCTACAAAACTAAAAATCTATATTAAATGCTCCTTTTATATACAAAATCAAGGCTAACTCAATCAGAATTAAAGGGTAAAAATCTAAGATTTTTAGACTCAACACTCTGACGAAGGTGCGCCTCTTGCAGTGATATTTTCTCGTCGCTTCTCCAATATGAGACAACCTGTTTTTCCAATGTCCAATTTGCCATGGAATTCATCCAAGAGTTGATCGTTTGTCAGAGTGTATGATTTTTCTTAGTTTAGGGAAGATGCCCAAATGATCATACAACTCACATATTTATAGTTAAGTCATAACGGTTATTTGAACTGTTTAGGACCGACAGGTCGGTAGCACCGAAGGGTCGGTGTTCATATTTATTACCGTTCAACCACCTGACCGTTGCGCATTAAATGCACCCTCAACGGCATTATTACTTCCTGGCTGGCATGTCGTTGTCGTCGACGGGTCGATGGTCATGGAACCGACGGGTCGGACCATACGAGAGGCTCGATATGGGGCAACTCCATGCTGACAGAGTTTCAAGACAGAAACTAGTCAAACCCAAATTGACCTATCGTTATTTGCCGAGGGGTCAGTCCTGTATCTCTCGATCGATTTTTGATTGCTGATATGTCTGTTTTATCGAGAGTCTTTATAAGTTCCCTAGTCCAGAAATTATAAATTTTATACCGACAAGCCATTGACCACGAGGGGTCGTTCAAGTTCATCACCGATGGGTCGGTGCATGCGAGACTCTCGGTCAGTGCATATAAGATTCTTGGTCAGAGGTATTTCCAGAATGACAGTTCTTATTTTCAGAACCAATGTCAATCTGACTGACCAATCTTTGACCATATAGGTCGATCCTAACAACACAGAGATGCTGGTGAGACAGACTAGTCGTGCTGATAGTGAACATAATTCACGTTTCCAAGTTCACTGTTTAGCTTCCTCTCTAAGCATGTTTATGTTTATTACCAACATATGCAGCTAAGCCTAGTGGTCCTCTCTTTGGTATGGGTTCCACCTAGGGTCATCTATGGCCTTATACCTGTTCTTATGATTGCCATGACGACGAGTTTTGAGCTTGGTGGAGCATGATCTTCTTCCTCGATCATCTTGAGTCTTCAAGCTTCTTGGGCAAATGCTTCTACCCGAGTTATGTAATTGACAAACAGGGACTCGGCAAAGTCGTGGCACTACACATAGGTGTTCTAAAATCAAATGCGATGAAAATTTAGGCTTGAATAAGACTTCTCATCTGGTTTCTAAGGCTTTTGTTTACAAAAGTGAGATGAAAATTTAGAACTAAAAACGAAGCCTAATTCTTGTTCAGTGTAAGGTTTGATTTTTGGATTACTTATTTAAAATTCATAGACTTAATATTTGGGAATAAATGTAATTGCATAGTATGAATGCAACATTGTTTAATTTATGTGAGCTCTTGATTCTAGGCTTCGGTTTATGTTAATAAAATCTGAAAATAAAATGCCATCTTGATATTCCGTAACTAACTCCATTGTAACATATGTATATTTATTTGATTTATTGATTCATTGAATTTTGATATTTTTTCCTCCGATTTAAATGATGGAACTAGGTTGAGATTAAAAATGCTGATTTCTAATTAGATCTTGGTAAAATTTGTGTTGTTTTTGATTTTTCTTAATTAATCCACCACTGCATGGTTCAATTGATTCCTGAAGTGATTAATTGGTCAATATTTGTAATTTTTTTTGCGTAATTCCATTGGGTTCGACCTTCGCACTCATTTACTATACTATCTATAGTTCGTGCCCTTGTGAATATAAATGTAAAACAAGTACAACAAGTTTTTGGGGCTGTTGATGGGGAATTACAATGTTTACAAAATATTTACCATTTTTTGCTTTGAAAAATTTTGAATCTTGTAAATTTAGTGATATTCATGAGAATTTTTTTCCATGATTCTGTGTTTATGATATAATTTTTAATCCTTAGAATTTAATTTGAAATCTGCTGAATTTTGTGATTAATTTTGAATAATTAGAAATAACTTTGATTTATCTTAGAACTTCTAATTAGGGTTTTTATTTTTAATCCCTTTACTAGTTATAAATTTTAGGAAACTTGCATTTAAGATTAGGTTTCAGGCATTTTTTTTTTTATGATTTAGAATCTTCACCATGGTTTGTATGTTTTAGTTTTCAGGGATTTTTAATTGCTCGCTTAAATTTTTCTGAGAAATACACATAACAAGCCAATGTGAGTGCCTAATCACCTTTTTTTAAATTTTAATTTTTCATGCACTCATATAGAATTTTTATTTAGGGTGTTTTTGTATTTATTTTTGCACAATAAATAAATAAATTTTACATATTTAATATGTTCATGCATTTAGGTTGCTACTCCATGCATTAGATTGATTTGTGTCTTCATATTTGATTGAATCTTGCATTGTTAACTTAGGACTGCATTCACAATATCTAGTAACCAAGTAGTAAAAATTGTTCATGCACTACCTGAATAAAATCATTTAGAACCATTAGTTAGAAGCAGGATTTTCATGCTCAATATGACCATCTTTAATTCGGTTAATTCTGTATTCACCAGTGAAAAGTTTTGCTTCAAGCACGGTGCCTAAGGCTAGTTCTATCACAAAGATCAAGTCTAAAGATAAGTGGGATCTTAAGTAGATGCCGTTGTGCTCCCCCACTTACTTGGGTACTTACCTGGACATGCTTGTGGTTAAACTCTCATCAGAGACTTAAGATTTTCTGGAAAAGGAGATTAGGAACAGTGTAGAATCTAGGATCTTTGTGTCAGCCAATAAATTTGAATTTTCCAGTGGAGTTCGAAATTTAGATTTAGGACATTTTTTTGTATGACTTTTTGTGAGCGTGTATGATCGTGTCTATGTATGCGCAGTTGGTCTCGTGACTCCACCAATCATTTGGTTAGAGTTACACTACTTGTCATTACACTGATCATTCCGTCCGGAGCCCAGTCAGGTCCAGTCATTGTAACATCCCAGATTTTCAATGCAATTATTATATTAGATATTATCTATTTTAATTGTTAAATTTAAGATTTATAGATGGAATAAATGTTAGATGGATAAGAATTTGGGGCAATGGCCCAATTATGATCCAACGGATCATGGATAGAGTTTGATTCTAATTAATTGTAACATTCCGGATTTTCAATGCAATTATTATATTGGATATTGTCTATTTTAATTGTTAAATTTAAGATTTATAGATGGAATGGATGTCAGATGGATAAAAATTGGGGCAATGGCCCAATTATGATCCAACGGATCATGGATAGAGTTGATTTTAATTAATTGGGTAAATGTAGTTAATTAGGTCAAATACCCAATTGGGACCCAATGGGTCAAGTGGAATTGATTTAATCGGGTCATGTACCCAATTAAGACCTAAGGCATGGTATCCACCTCATCATGTGAGGTGGCAAGTGTATGAGGTGACATGGAAGTGGCATAGCCAAGTGGGACCCAATTGCACCTCATCAAGTGAGGTGGCGAGTGGTCTAAGGCCACATGTAGGGTCGGCTACCATGGTTGACTTGGTCAACCATGGGTGAGTTCATGGGCGAGTTCAAGAGGGTTAAGTGAAGTGAGTGGAGTTAAGGAATTATTTAATTAAGGAAATAAATTTAAGTCTTGAGTTAAGAGTTGCATGGATGAGTTCAAATCAAGATTGAGTTGAATGGGAGGTGAGTTCAAATAAACAAATGAGTTGAAGGGAAGTGGAAGGGGCTCTAAGTGAGTCAGGGAGGGAGATGGAGGGTTTCCATCTCATGGAAACCCTAGACAAAACCGTTGGGAGTGGGGAGAAGGCTCCAAGTGTAAGCCATGTGTCTCCTTGGTTAACCAAGGGACACATGGGAAAGACCAAGAAGTGATTAGGGTGGTTGGGAGATTAGGGCTTACACAAGACTCACCCCAAAACATCTTTGGCCGATCCTCCCTTAGACAAAAGAGTTAGAGATTGTCTCATCTCATCCTCTCTCTCCCTCTCTCTACATCCTTGGAAGATCCTCTCCTTGAGACAAAGAAAAATAGAGATCCATCTCATCCTCTCCCTCTCTCCCCCTCTTAACCCACACCTCTTTGGCCGAACCCTCCATTAGGAGTTTTTCATCTCAATCCCTCTCCCTCTCTCATCATACTTGGCCAAATTCTCAAGGTGGAACAAGAGGTTGAATTGCCTCTTCTCATCTCTCTCTCTCACACATTTTCGGCTCTAGACTTAGAGAAACCGAAGAACGAAGGAGGAAGAAGAAAGCACTAAGGAAGGAACAAAATCAGACCTAAAGAAAATGAGGAGACGCGGAATAGGTATGTATTGCTTAACGAGGGTTTATTGCTTAAAAAGAAACTAAGGGAACCATGGTTTCGGCTATGGAATGGCCGAAAACATGGGGTTCCATTTCGTATTGAAAAGAATGGCCAAAGTGTTATGGGCCATAAAATGTAAAAATCCATTCAAGGAATAGCAATGAGATGGACATAAAAGTAAAGTATTGTTCAAATTCCGAAATATGGTTTTAGAGACTGAAAAATGGACAAGACCCTAGCTTGTTGGTGGGCAAGATAAGTTGTACAAATGAGTTGTGATGATGAGGACTGTAACGCCCGCCCCATTTTCACCGAAATCAGAGTCTATTTTTTTTTTTTTTTGAATTAAGAAGTGACAACGGGCGCGGACGTCACGACGCGAGTTAAGTCCGAGCTTCTAAAGCCCGACCTTTAACTGGCCAACCCCACGCGTGCGCGGAACTAAGTCCACGAGAATGGTTCACGCGTAAAAAACAAGCTCGCGGAAACTAACTGAATGCGGAATATGATAATAGAGTCTATCCTACCGGTTTTTAGATAAAAGGAAAGATACATCATTAAATTACTAAAATACCCCTATGTTCATAATTTTGTCTCAAAATGATGACGTCCAGAGTATAGTCCAAACCATAGGAAGAAACAATAATTATTACATGCCGACAAGCTAAGCTACTTAAATTACAACTTTTCCAAAATAAAACTTAAATAAGACTAAGTAGTCGCTTTTCCCAAGCTCCTAAGCTTGGCTCCCGTCGCGTCCGCCGTTTCTGCCGTCCCCTGCGTCATCAGCTAGGGTAGAAGTAGGGCGTTAGAGAACGCGCCCAGTAGGACTCCGAGTAGGGCTAGCACATGGATTAGTGATAACAAGCATACCGATAATAATATAATAAAAACATATGATGAATGCCATGCCATGGGTGCCTATGTCATGTGTCCCACCCATCATCCATATCATCATACAATGTCATATCCCCCTCGACGGCAAAGCCTCGTCAAGGTGTCCCCATGTTTGCTTTTCGGTCGCCCCGACGGAGCATGTACTCCGGTTATAGCGTATCAAGCTATCCCCATGTTTGTTTCTCGGTCGCCCCGACGGAGCATGGACTCCGGTTATAGCGCTTCAAGCTATCCCCATGTTTGCTTCTCGGTCCCCCCAATGGAGCATGGACTCCGGTTCATTTATTTTCCCGCCCATGTCATGCATGAGATGTAAGTGCATTATGCTATGTAGTATATATATAATTCATATCCTTAATATAAAATCCATAGCATTGAAATATAATCCATAGCCTTAAAAATATCATCCATAGCATTAAAATATAATCCATAGCATTTAAAATACCATCCATAGCATTAAAGTATAATCCATAGCATTTAAAATACCATCCATAGCATTAAAGTATAATCCATAGCATTTAAAACCCATCTTAAAATAAATCATATAATTACCGAAATAAAACGAGGAAACCATCATATACACATAATCCATGGCTTACAAAAAAGTAGGAATCCTACCGAATACCGCTTAGCGTCCCGTTACGTTTCCGTTCGATAATCCGGTCGCCGATCGCGTACCGTTTGCGACGTCCCGGTACCTTATTACATATTTACCGAATTAGTCCATATGTTATCCATGATTAAGTCCTTAACTTATTACAACCTTAGGTTCCTAATTACGTTATTCGTTTACCAAAATTAGCCCCTAACTTAGCCTCGTTTTCCGTGGTTTAAAACACATCCGTAAATCCAATTTTGGCCATTTTAAATATTCCGATTTGCGAGCCTAAAACGCAGCATCTATCCGTTTCATTTAATCATTTGCAATGTATCCAATTTTATGTCTAACATACATAGGGTTCGGCCATGCATCATGGCCGAACCCATGGTTCTTCAATGTGGCCACTAATTACGGTTTTGCCACTAGACCTCCATGGTGTAATATTTCCTCATTCATGCATATTTTTAAGTCAAAAATTCATCCATAACTTAGATCCATTCGGCATTCATTGACCATGCCCTAATATCCATAAAAATAGCCACCTACTTTGATTAAATTTGAAAACATTTAATCCCATAATTCATTCCATTCTTGGCCCTAAATATGGCCCACAAAGAGGTCATGGGTTCGGCCATACACCATGACCGAACCCATGATGTCCATTTTTTTTTAATTTCTTGGGTCCATCTTGCCTCATCAACTATGCCATACGATCGTTTAAAATTAGCCATTGATTAGACTAATTTCCATTCATTTATGCATATATATATTACCTTAGACCCAAAATTGATCTAAAATTTGGTCATGGGTTCGGCCATACACCATGGCCGAACCCATGATGTTTCTTTCTCCATTTTTTTCTTGGTCTATCTTACCCCCTTTACTCCTACCTCAATTGAAATTAAATCATCCATTTTCATCCCATTTAAACATCACATACCATACTCATAAATCCATTTAAGTTTATCATTTTTCTCCATTATTTTCCATTCATAAAAGTCCCAAAATTTTACCATAGGGTTCGGCCATAGTGTATGGCCGAACCCATGGTTCATGGCTCACCTTCCTTAGTGCCATTTAAGACCATGGTTTCACTAATATTGATCCATGGTTTTCTTCATTTAAAAATTCCTTTTTTTTAAAAAAAATCAATAACACCATTCCTTTGGTCCCTTTAAAAAAAAAACTTATATCTGTAACGCCCGGCCCTTTTTCACCTGCTTTTCGAAAATCAGAGTCTATTTTTTTTTTTTGAAATAGAAGAGTGAGAGAGGGCGCGGACGCCACGACGCGAGTTAAGTCCGAGCTTCTAAAGCCTGACCCTTAACTGGCCAACCCCACGCGTGCGCGGAACTAAGTCTACGAGAATGGTTCACGTGTAGGAAGTAAGCTCGCGAATTATAATCATTGCGGAATATGATAATAGAGTCTATCCTACCGGTTTTTAGATAGAAGGGAAGATACAACATTAAATTACCAAAATGCCCCTATGATCATATTTATATCACCAAATGTAGTTGTCCATAAGTAACGTCCAAACCATCGCAAGAAATGTAAATTTATACAACCCGACAAGCTAAGTTACTTTAAAATTACATCTCCAAAATGTAAACGTAGATAAACTAAGACTGCGCTTCCCAAGCTCCTAAGCTTGGCTCCTGTCATGTCCACTGCTTCCGCCATCCCCTGCGTCATCAGCTAGGGTAGAAGTAGGGCGTTAGTCAACGCACCCAGTAGGACTCCGAGTAAGGCTAGTACATGGATTAGTGATAACACGCATACCGATACAATAAACTATAACAAAATAAGCATGTAATGTATGCTATGCCATGGGTGCCTATGTCATGTGTCCCACCCATCATCCGTATGATCATACAATGTATTGTCCCCATGTTTACTTCTCGGTCTCCCCGACGGAGCATGGACTCCGGTTATAGCCCTCAGGCTATCCCCATGTCTGATTCTCGGTCGCCCCGACGGAGCATGGACTCCGGTTATAGCCGTCAGGCTATCCCCATGTCTGATTCTCGGTCGCCCCGATGGAGCATGGACTCCGGTTTCATTATTTTCCCGCCCATGCCATGCATGAGATGTACGTGCATTATGCTATGTAGTATATAGATAAACCATAAATTTAATATACCATACATAGCCATATAATGCATAGTGTAAAATATAATCCATAACACCATCATATAATTCATAAATTAAAACTCATCATAATACAAGTCCCATAATCATCAAAATAGATTAAAATAAACATCACATATCCATGGCTTACAAAGAGGTAGGAATCCTACCGAATACCGCTTAGCGTTCCGTTACGTTTTTCGCTCTATAATCCGGTCGCCGATCGCGTACCGTTTGCGACGTCCCGATACCTTATTACATTTACCGAATCAGTCCATACGTTTTTCCATGATTGAGTCCATAATTGATCCATCTACTTAGACCCATTAATGGCCATTAATTATGTTACAATTTTTATCGAAAATCAGCCACCTATTATTTAATTTTGAAAAACATTTAATCCCATATGTCCTTTCACATTTGGCCCTAAAGGTGGCTCACAAAGAGATCATGGGTTCGGTCATACACCATGGCCGAACCCATGGTACCCTATCTCCCTTCTTTTGGGTCCATTTTGTCTCATTTAATCCTATCACCGATGAATTTAATTTATTCATTTAAGTCCCCATTCTCATCCCATTTAAAACCTCACATATCATTTTCATAAATCCATTAAAATCTAGCATTCTTCTACATCATTTTCCATTTATTAAAACCACTAATCACCACCCTAGGGTTCACCTTTATGGATGCCATTTTCAAAGACTAATGTTTTGTCCCAAAAATAATCCATTTTAAAATCACTAACCTTCATTCATTTTGGCCCTTTAAAAACCCATACCATACACTTTGTAAATCCATTTAAATTTTACCATTTACTTACCCAAATTTCCATTTGCTTAACCACATGTATAAACCATAACTTAGCCCACAATTGACCTAAAAACATAGGCCATGGGTTCGGCCATACACCATGGCCGAACCCATGATGTCTTTCCCTCATTTTTACCTTGGATCTTTAATCATATTTAAAGTCCACTTACACCACTAATCATTTCCTCATTATCTCCATAATTCAATAATATTTAATCCCCCACTTCCATCCTTTAGTACCCATTTGAAAATCATATACCATACTCATAATTTTCAAACTTTAGAAAATATTAACCATAGAGCATCTAAGAGCCCTAACCTTCATAGATCACTAACCATGGGGTTCGGCCACCTTGTATGGCCGAACCCTATAGTCCATGATTTCTTTAAAACATCATACCCCCATTTGAATTAAATCATCTATTTACATCACCATTTTCATCCCATTTAAACATCACATTCTATACTCAATAAATCCATTTAAATCTATCATTTTTCTCCATTATCTTTAAACCTTATAATCTTAATAATTACCCATTATTTACCATGGGGTTCGGCCATGCTACATGGCCGAACCCTATGGTCATCCATTCATTCCATTCTATGCCTTTAAACCCTATTTAAAATCACCTATTTTAAATCACTTGAAAACTAATTATCATAAATCATTCTCCAACATTTTAAACCTTCTAACCTTAATAAAATCATCAATTACTTTGCATTTAGGAAACCTAACATTTTCTCCATATTTTTCCATACTTCCATCATCCATCATTTAATTTGCCACCATGGGGTTCGGCCATGCTACATGGCCGAACCCTATGGCCCAAAGTTTCCTCACAAATCCATAACAATTATTTTAAATATTTAACATCCCTAATCCATTACTTAATCCATTCCTCCATTTTATCCATTCCTTATCCTACCATTGGATGGATTTTTAAATTCAACGCCTATGATGGTTTAGCCACCATCCAATCCAAGGAATGGATTCCAAAACTTAAAACCCTAAAATTTAAATTTCTTGTTTAGAACATACTTACTATCCGACGACTCATCCGGTCTTTGTCGCTCCCGTCAACTTCCTTGGCTCCTTTCTTCTTCCTCTCCTTGTTTGATCGGCTAGATGTGCTTGATCAATGGTGAAATATGCTTGGATCGGCTATGTAGATGGGGTTAGATTGAGAGAGGGAGAGGGGAAGGTGATGGAAGACAAGATCTTAGCCTTTGATCTTGAAGGGGTGGACCAAGGCTTGCTCTCTCTTTCTCTTTTCTTCTCTTCTTCTTCTAAGTTTTCTTCTCTTTTTCTTTTCTCCAATGCATGGGACGGTTTTTGAGAGAGGTGAAGAGGGAGAGAGAGAAATGAGAGGGATGAGATGGAAAACCTATCTCATTCCTTGGTCTTACTTGGACCATACCCCTCCATTATGGCCTCACCAACCAAGAATGGGCTAGCTTGACTTTGGTGGTGGTGGTTGAGACCCAACCACCAAGCATGGCTCCCTTGTCCTCTTTGACTTGTCTATGTTGACCCTAATTAACCAACAAAACTAATTAAGTTAAGTCCTCACTTAGGTTAATTAATTTCTATCCAATTTAATGAACATACAATTTATCTATTTAAGAAATCCACCCATGGTTGACCAAGTCAACCATGGTGGATGGCCCCCACCTATACCTACCCCACCCGCCACCTCACTTGGTGAGGTGGGGGTGGGCCCCACTTGGCCATGTCACTTTAATTCCATTAATCTTAACTTAGATAATTTTTCAATAATTTTAATCAATTTAATTCACTTTAATCCACATTAGTCCTCTCAATTTATCCATGGTTGACCAAGTCAACCATGATGGTTGGCCCCACCTTTGCTTGGTCCACACGCCACCTCAATAGGTGAGGTGGAGGTGGGCCCCATTTGGCCATATTACTTAATCTTGATACATCTTAACTTAGATAGTTTTATAATTATCTAATCTATTTAATTTATCTTAATTGGATCACCATTGGGTCCATGGCCCAATTATATTTTGTCTTTCCCATTTATTTTAGGGCTTACCTACTTTGGGCCATTGGGTCCCATATGGCCCTTTGACCCAAATTGACTATCTTGACCCAATTACTTACCATTGACCCATTAATTGTATTAATTCCAATTCATGGTTTATTGGGTAGACATTGGGGCCATGGCCCGATTAAATTCCCTCCTTACCTTAGGCTTACCTCAATTGGGTCCATTAGGTCCCAAATGAGTATTGGGCCCAATTTGACCATCCTTGACCCGATTAGTCCTCATTGACCCATTAAATGGATTTCATCCAATCCATGGCCCATTGGACCATTCTTGGACCCTTGTCCCAACTTTTGATCCATTTGGTATTCCATCATGTCAAAATTCAGATCAACATCAATAAATGCCAAGTATATATTGATTCGAAAATTCGGGCTATTACAATATCATACACTTGCAAATCCATCAATCTATCCTTTAAACCCTATTTAAAATCACCTATTTTAAATCACTTGAAAACTAATTATCATTACTCATTCTCCAAAATTTTAAACCTTATAATCTTAATAAAAAAAAATCATCCATCATTTACCATGGGGTTCGGCCATGCGACATGGCCAAACCCTATGGCCCATCAATCCATTAAAAATCCAAATTCTCTATGCTTAATGAAGACTTGAAATTCCATTAAAAATTCCATTCTTCCATTTCATCCATTTCTTAATCCATTCCTCCATTTTATCCATTTCTTATCCTACCATTTGATGGATCTTAGATCCATGGCCCACAACATTTTTTTGGCCATATTAAATCTAAGAAATGGATTCCATATCCTATCTAGAAAACATAAATTCTTGTTTTAAGAAAATATTACCACCCGACGACTCCTACGGTCCTTCTTTCCTTTTTGCTCTCCTTAGCCTTCTCTTCTCTTCTCCTTGATGTACGGTCAAGATGAGCTTGATCAAATGGTGAGGCTCTCCAAGCTTAGGATCGGCCAAGATTGAGTGGGTTTGCTTGAGAGAGGGAGAGGGGAAGGTGATGAGAAAGGTGGCAGCTCTTGATCTTCAAATGGTGAATCCAAGGTTTCACCTCTTTTCTTCTCTTCTTCTCTTCTTTTTCTTCTAAGTTTTCTCCTCTTGTGTGGGACGTTTTTTTTTTTTGAGAGTGAAAGAGATGGAGATGAGTGAAATGGTTAGGAGAGAATGAGATGGAATCTCATCTTTTGGTTAACTTAGGTCACACTCCACATTAACTCCTCCCACCAACCAACATGGCATTAATGGTGGTGGTTGGGATAAAACCACCACTTAAGCCCATAGTTTTTAATTTTGTGTTTCTTTAAGAGTGGTTTTGTGTTTGTTGGAGTGGTTTGTGTTTGTTTGGATGGTTTTGACCATTTGACCATTTTAATTTAGGTTAATTAACTTAAATCAATTTGATCCTTAGGTTAAGTTAATTAATTACTTCCCACTTAATTTAATCTCATTAAATTCTCTCTAAGATCCACCCATGGTTGACTAAGTCAACCATGGTGGTCGGCCCCACTACCCTTGGGTCCACACGCCACCTCAATTTGGTGAGGTGGAGGTGGGCCCCATTTGGCCATATTACCTTGTTCAATTCATCATCAATTTAGGTGATTTAAATTTTTATTAAATCTATCCTTCTTATTGGATTACCATTGGGTCCATGGCCCAATTAAATTCCCTCCTATCTACTTACCTTAGGGCTTAGCTACCTTGGCCTATTGGGTCCCATATGGCTATTTAACCCAATTGACCACCCTTGACCCAAATTTATCATCATTGACCCATTTAAATGAATAAATCAAATCCATGGCCCACTGGACCACACTTGGGCCATTGTCCCAAAATTTGGTCCATTTGGCATTTTATCACATCAAACTTCAAATTTAAAATAATAAATGCCACTATATATTGATCCAAAAATTCGGGCTATTACAAGGACTATGGTTATACATGATTAATGGATGATGATGAGGACAATGGTTAAATGGTTGAAACAAATGTGGAAGGATATTCAAAATTATGATGTATTACTAAGATTAGGAGAATATAATCAAAGAACAAGGTTTGGCCTCTTGCATGGCCGAACCCTATTTTTTTATGGGGATCATTTGAGGACTCAAGAGAGACTAGATGAGGTTCGGCCATGTTGTATGGCTGAACCCCATCAAGTGACCTAAAACATGATGGATGTAAATTTTTAAGAAAAACCAATCCTCAAGGTGATATGAGATGGAAAGAAGAGGAAAAGGAAGAACCATGGGTTCGGCCATGTTGTATGGCCGGACCCCATGGATGATTTTATGAATCTAGGTATGTTTAAAAAGTTAATTGATTAACTATGGATTATCAAGTTATGAAATAAAAAGAAAGGAATGATGGCGGACCCGCAGTATTTAAAATAAAACAAGGATTAAAGAAAAGTGGTCAAAAACCAAGGAGTGAGGTTCGGCCATGTTGTATGGCCGAACCCCATTGATGGGTCTTGGTAAACATGAACACATCTTAGCCACGCCGTATGGCCGAACCCTGTTGAGGGTCTTAACCGGTTTAAGGATTATGATGCGTAAATGCGACTGAAATGAAAGGTTAATTATAAATTGATATATGTGTATGATTTAAATTGATAAGGTAAAAAGACGTGATTTGCTTTCACGTGACGGTTATCGACTGTTCGTGCGAAACAAGATAAGGACAGTACATCGGACTTGGGTAGGATTCCTACCTTGTAGAAACACTTGGACTTATTTACATGTGATGGCTTTTGTTTCTATGTTTGATGATCTACTTTTGGTATCAAATGCTTATGTTTTAAGAATGGGATTTCAATGCTATTATGTCTAATATGAAATAACATGTTTGCACTTACATCTCATGCATGGCATGGGAGGGAGTATATGAGAGGAGTCCACGCTCTATTCGGGGTATCCGATAAACAAACGTGGGGAGGGATCCGCACTGATTCCGATTGAGAAATGTCATATGATGTTTGAAATGAAAGAGGAGTCCACACTCCGTTCGGTGGGACCGATAAGGCATACCTCAGGAGTCATGACAATGAATACCTTGATGTGGCTTGTTCATCAAGAGGATTAATGATGCATTTTTGAGATATGGTTGATGGGTGGAAAATCATGTCATATGACACCCATGGCATGGCATTGATTTAGCATGATTTGTTATTATGTATCTATTATGATTTTTTTTATACTAATCCATGTGTTTGACCTTACTTGGAATACCTAGTGGGCGCGTTGACTAATGCCCTACTTCTACCTTAGATGATGGTACATGAAATGGATGGAATGAATGAAGCGAAAGGAGCCAAGCTTAGGAGCTTGAATATTTTAGACTTACTTTAGTTAAGTTTTATTTCAGACAATGTAATTTGAATTATTCGCATTTTGGGACTGTAATAACTTAGAACTATCTTGCTATGGTTCGGTTATATTTTTCGACAATTGATCGTAAGTTAAAAATTGTGATGGACTTCCTTGCTTAAAATGGATAGGGATAGTAACTTAAATCACATGTTAATTCCGCATTACGTTTATTCCGCAAGTATAGCCTTATTGCGTGTGAACCGTTTTAGTGGACTTAGTCCACGCACACGTATGGTTGGCTAGTTAAGGACCGGGCTTTGGAAGCTCAGACTTAGCTCGCGTCGTGGGGTCCAACTCTCTCTCACTCTTTATTTCAAAAAAAATTAAACTCTGATTTTCGGCGAGTGAAAAAGGGCGGGGTGTTACAGTCATAGTCTTGGATACACCACGCCCACATCACCTAGAATGGCCAGACAACTGGAGCAAGGGAAAACCCTTCTCCAATATTTTGCGCCGGTCATAACCGACATTCTGTCTTGTATAGTCCTTCCACAAACTACAGCAACCGAATGGGAGTTGAAACCGTCTACTTTGAATCTTCTTCCTTCATTCTATGGGTTTGATCGAGAGGACCCTTATTTACACATCAAGGAGTTCCTGGATATCTGCTCCACGTTTAAAGTCAATATTTCTTTTTGATGAGATTGTTAGACTTCGCATGTTTCCATTCTCTCTCAAGGAGAAAGTGGAAACATGGCTAAACTCTCTACTGCAAATTCCATCAGTGACTGGAACCAATTGGTCAATATGTTTTTGTCCAACTTTTTCCCAATACCTAAAACCAACGCTCTCAAGAGAGAAATTTCTACCTTCAATCAAAGAGAGAATGAACAATACTGGGAGTCTTGGGAAAGATTTAAAGACCTGTTAAGCTAATGTCCCCACCATAGTTTTGAAAAATGGTGACTCAGAATTCTTTTATAACGGTTTGACAACACCAAACTGCACCATGGTCGAGTCCATGAAAAGTGGGGCATATTTGAGTATGAATGAAAATGATGGATGTGATTTCTTGGAGAGCCTTGCGAAAAATTCTCGGCAAAGGGATTTCCCCAAAAGAGAGAGTTCAGTACAATCCTCCAAGAAGAGAGGCTTGTATGAAGTCAACAACGATTTTGATGTCAAAGCTGCAATCTAATTTGACAAAGAAAGTGGAGGCTTTAGCAATGACTCAGAGCGTGAGTCTGACAATGGGTGTGCAGTTTGAAGTGTGTGCTTTCTGTATTAACCCGAGAGATACGGCACAAACTTGTCTTTCCCTAAATGCAAATCCAGAGTGCCTAGCCGAACAAGCTAACGTTAGGGCTTCGGTTTGACCGAGTCTATGTATTGTCAATTCCATGACGGAGAGGGACCGTGTATGCTGGACCTTGCCTTGGAAGAATGTGAAGATGTCAGAAGATGTACTATGCATAGAAGAGTCTACACCAAACATGTGATTGGCACACAGGTAAGTGGACTATAGTGGACCTTAGGTCAATCCTAAACATCTTAGAAATCAATGGTTAATAAATTGGAAATCTGAAAAATGGTTAGTCTCAACCTCGAGGCCTCAAGCATTTTGTCGAGGCCTCAAAGACTGTCCACATCTGTGACAAGATCGAGACTGCTGGAATTCAGTGTGTGCTCTTAGTGCCATCTGTACTTTAACCAAATATCTTACAAATTTGGTAAGGAACATATGAAAAAGTGGGAAAAGGCTCCTCATGATCTTTTGCCACATCATGGTTCGAATATTTGTGGATATAAGAAGTCCTAGAAGGCTCCTGGATATGATGAGATTATGAATAATCAATTTCCCATCTCACACTGATGAAAGAATCTTTTGAAGGCTCCTCATTCTATAAAGGATAAGCCTCACTGTGATTTGCCAGCACATGAAAAAAAATGAAAACCTTTAGAGGCTCCTCTTGAGTTGAAAAAAATTCTGGAAAATCTTTTTGCCTCCTCATGATTTGTTATTTAAATATTGTGATTGGCAATCACATAAAGGTGACAAATTAGTGAGCTGGTCATTAGTAAATATCATTAAAATTAAAGTTTGAAATCTGAGAATCTAGTGTGCTGTATTGTCTTATACAGTCTCGAGGCTTCGAAGGAAATCTGGAGGCCTTAAGACATAACTGTTCCAAAACAGTCTTATAAATACAAAGTTGGCTGATTTCAAAATACAAAGTTGAATATTGGTAAATAAAAAAAGTCACCATAAACCTTTCTCATCTCTTTTTCCTCTCTTCTTCATCATCCTTTAAAAGGACAGGAAAAAGTATTCGATGCTTAAATTATGAAGAAGATGAGGACTGCTTTACTAGGACCCAAAATCAGTAAAATCATTGTCCTAGAATCCATGTTCCGCTGTGCCAAAGCTAATTGAAGAATGGACCAGATTTGAAGGAAGAGGCACAAAGACATCAACAAGAAGAACACACATTTTGAAGAATTGTTAAGGCCCAAGACAAGTGTTATTTGTTTACATTGTTTATCATTTTACGGTGGATTAGATTAGTGTGATTGAACCACCTTAAAAAATAGGTGTCAAGGATTAGATCAGGGTGGCCGAACCTTTCAAAATTAGGTTGTAGTGTTTGGGTGTGACTCCATGCATAGTGGATTTGGGATAGCCATAGAGAGGGTGAGTCCAACAGCGGATGTAGGTTTAGGTGAACCGAACCACTATATATCGTTGTGCATGTGTGGTTTGCTTTAATGATTTGATTCATTTGTTTATCACTTGCACACACGTTTATTCCGCTGCACATATTGTTAAATTGATAAATTATTATAAAGGGAAATAAAATCGGATCAGACCTATTCACCCCCCTCTCCTCCTCTAAGTCCTGCATACTTCTAGTAACAGAATTTCAATTGGCATCAAGAGCTCGATTACTCTGAGTTGGACTTAATCGACCATGTTGATCCTGTACTAAAATCATGCATAGAGGTGATAGTCACCCTGTTTCCAAACCTCCCTATTTTTACGGCTCTAACTATGCCTCTTGGAAGGCAAAAATGAAAAGCTTCTTTATATCACTTGATAAAGTTGTATGGGAATCAGTAGTAAGGGGTTGGGAACATCCTGTTAAGGAAATCTCTAAAAAATCCACCAAAGATGAAGTACAAAAATCTGTTCAACAAATCATTGGTACTAAATCTAAAGATTACTTTACCTAGACCGACATGGAAAAAACTCTATATACTGCAAATGGAAAGCCTTTAAATTCCATCAACTGTGCTATCTTACCAGATGAGTTCAAACGTATAATGACATGTGTGACAGCCAAAGATGCTTGGGACATCTTAGAAAGGACATATGAGGGAACCTCAGTTGTTAAGAGGTCTAAACTCCAAATCCTCCAGTCACAATTTGATAACATATGGATGGAGGAAAATGAAATGTTTATGGAGTTCTAGTCAAAACTAAGTGACATTGTAAATTCCATGTGGGCCTTAGGTGAAATAATCTCTGAATCTAAAATTTGTACCAAAATGCTAAAAAATCTGCCCAAAATTTTTAAGCCTAAGGTAGCCGCCATTGAAGAATACAGAGATGTGTCTCTAATGAGGGTTGATGACTTAGAAGGATCCCTTCAAACCTATGAGCTTCACTTTGATGATGAAAAGCTTAAGAAAAAATCAATTGCTCTAAAATCTTCTCTAAAAACTAAATTTAAAAGGGATGAAGAATCTGATGACTCACAAAGTGATATAGATGAAGAGGTTGCCACTCTTGCTAAAATTTTCTTAAAACATTTTAATATGAGGAAAGGGAGAAGAATACTTAATAAAGAAGACTATAGAGAATTCAATAAAAGTAAAACACATTTTTTAAAAGAAAAATCAAAAGATATATTCAAAGAAAAATCCAAGCCCAAAGAAACTCATTGTTTTAATTGTGATGGATATGAGCACTTTGCTAATGAATGTCTTTCTAAAAAGAGATCTAAAAAGAAAGCTATGACAACTGTGGTGAAAGCAGACACATCACAATCTGAAAGTGAATCCGATGTGTTAACCCATGAAGATGTTGTCAAGACGAAAGGTTTCATTGCTTCCATCTCTTATATCCTCAAAATGCTCCAAATGTTGAAAGTGATAGTGAAGGATCAGACAGTGAGGATGATGGCTTACAAGAAGCTTATAATATTTTGTTCTTAGAAAACAAAGATTTAGCTAAAAGACTTGGTAAATTTAAAAATGAAAATGTAAAATTAAAAAATCAATTAAAAGCTGAAAAAGAAACATTTGAAAAAGACTTAAAAATTGTTTAAGATGAAAATCTAAGTCTTCAAAAAAAGCTCAAATTGGCTTAAGATGAAATTTTAAAACTAAAGAAAGATGAGTCAAAAATTAGAAGTGAAAAGCAAAAACTGGAATTTGACTTAAACCAGTTAAGGAGTCACAAAATAAAATTTGAAGATAAATTTACTCAAGGGGAAGAAAAACTTGAAAAACTCTTAAATGTTGGAAAACAATTTGGAGATAAAACTGGTCTAGGTTTTTATAAGAAATCCAACTCCAAAACTGTTTTTGTGAAAGGTGAGCATTCCTTCTCTAAATCTTCTAGTGTGATATGATACTATTGTGAAAAGTTGGGTCACCTAAGGTTTGAATGTCCCCTACGAAAGAAGCATCACAAAGAGAAGTTCACTTCTGTCCAACTAAAGGTACATCATAGGAGGGATAATGTCAGGCAAAATTTTTAAAGAAGAGATCAAAATCAGCTCTTAAATAAAATAGTAACAGAACTACAAAGATAACTTCTCAAACATAGAACTGGCTCAAAGAATTCCAGTTCATCCCTCGGGCCATCTTCCTTCAATGCGAAATGGGTTCAGAAGGTGAGAGGGTGAGTTTAGGCCCCTTGATGTTTTTAGATTCTTCATGTGCCTAATAGGAAAGTGTATTTTTTGAGGATCTAACAAATTGGTTGGTGGTGGATCTTTCTTAGTTTCAAATATTGGAATAAAAGCTTATTTAAAACTGATGTTTTGTTAAATTTGTTTCTCCATGATATTATTGTGTATCGCCCTTTGTCAATTTATGACAAAAAAGGGGAGAAAAATGGTACTAATGTTGAGGGGAAGAAATTTCAAAATGCCACCTAGTTGCCCATGTCTTTTGCAGGAAATTTTTTACAGGCATCATTTCAAGGGGAGAAAAAAAAAGGGGGGAGAGAAATGTCAGTGCAAGAAACTCAAGTCTTGATATGGTCATTATTTGAGTTGTATTTTTTTAAAGACTTGTATTTCATTGTAAAGGGGTTAAATGAGATGTATTTGTTAGAGTCTAGGTTTTCTCACGAAATTGACAAAGGGGGGGATTGCTAGGGCTTCGGTTTGACCGAGTCTATGTATTGTCAATTCCGTGACCGAGCGTGACCGTGTGTGTTGGACCTTGCCTTGGAAGAATGTGAAGATGTCAGAAAATGTACTATGCATAGAAGAGTCTACACCAAACATGTGATTGGCACACAGGTAAGTGGACTATAGTGGACCTTAGGTCAAGCCTAAACATCCTAGAAATCAATGGTTAATAAATTGGAAATCTGAAAAATGTTTAGGCTCAGCCTCGAGGCCTCAAGCATTTTGTCAAGGCCTCAAAGACTGTCCACATCTGAGCCAAGATCGAGACTGCTGGATTTCAGCGTGTGCTCTTAGTGCCATCTGTCCGTTGACCAAATATCTTACAAATATGGTAAGGAACATATGAAAAAGTGGGAAAAGGCTCCTCATGATCTTTTGCCACATCATGGTTCGAATATTTGTGGATATAAGAAGATCCTAGAAGGCTCCTGGATATGATGAGATTATGAATAATCAATTTGCCATTTCACATTGATGAAAGAATCTTTTGAAGGCTCCTCATTCTATAAAGGATAAGCCTCACTATGATTTGCCAGCACATGAAAAAATGGAAACCTTTAGAGGCTCCTCTTGAGTTGAAAAAGATTATGGAAAATCTTTTTGCCTCCTCATGATTTGTTATTTAAATATTGTGATTGGCAATCACGGACAGGTGACAAATTAGTGAGCTAGTCATTAGTAAATATCATTAAAATTAAAGTTTGAAATCTGAGAATCTAGTGTGTTGTATTGTCTTATACAGCATCGAGGCCTCGAAGGAAATCTGGAGGCCTTAAGACATAACTGTTCCAAAACAGTCTTATAAATACAAAGTTGGCTGATTTCAAAATACAGAATGGAATGTTGGTAAATAAAAAAAAGTAACCATAAACCTTTCCCATCTCTTTTTCCTCTCTTCTTCATCATCCTTTACAAGGACATGAAAAAGTATTCGATGCTTAAATTATGAAGAAGATGAGGACTGCTTTACTAGGACCCAAAATCAGTAAAATCATTGTTCTAGAGTCCATGTTCCGCTGTGCCAAAGCTAATTGAAGAATGGACCAGATATGAAGGAAGAGGCGTTGAGACATCAACAAGAAGAACACACATTCTGAAGAATTGTTAAGGCCCAAGCCAAGTGTTCTTTGCTTACCTTGTTTATCATTGTACGGTGGATTAGATCAATGTGATTGAACCACCTTAAAAAATAGGTGTCCAGGATTAGACCAGGGCGGTCTAACCTTTCAAAATTAGGTTGTAGTGTTTGGGTGTGGCTCCCATACATAGTGGATTTGGGATAGCCCTAGAGAGGGTGAGTCCAGCAGTGGATGTAGGTTCAGGTGAACCGAACCACTATATATCGTTGTGCATGTGTGGTTTGCTTTAATGGTTTGATTCATTTGTTTATCACTTGCACACATGTTTATTCCGCTGCACATATTGTCAAATTGATAAATTATCAAAAAGGGAAATAAAATCGGATCAAACCTATTCATCCCCCTCTAGGTCTTGCATACTTCTAGTGACGGAATTTCAGCTAACGCACTAAATAATTTTGGGAAGCAGCATGGGAGTCCATTCACTGCCACATATAACTCCAATTGACAGAATCACCCTAATTTCTCGTGGAGACAGAATCAACCCATGAATCAGGAACCTCCCGCGCAATATCAAGCACCCAGTCAACCATTTCACCAACCTCAGAACTATCCATACCAGCGACCACCACAAGGTCCGTCCTACCAGCCATGTCCATCTCAGCGGCGTAAACCCTCTCTCGAGGAGACACTCTAGCAATTCATGCAATCGACCCAACAAGCCTTGCAGTCCCAATCTCATGCTATGGTCAAGTTTGAAACACAGCTTGGCCAGTTAGTAACTGCAATAGGAGAAAGGGGAAAGGGCAGAATCCCTAGTTAGCCCATCCCGAACCCAAAGGGTCAGCAGACAGGTCCGACATCTGATCATATCTGATAACAAAGATTCGCCCATCCACATTCACTCACCCACCCATCCACATTCATCCATCCACTGCCATCATTCTATGTCTAACGTCTGAGTTTGTCTGTGTTTCGGTGTCTTGTTTAGGTTTTCCCTTCCATTGAGTTAGTTTAGGCTAGGATTTCTAATTTTAGTTGAGTCAATTTGTGTATGAGTCAGTGTCGAGTCCAGTATCTATCAAGTCCGTTTAGTGTAGGCGCTGCAAGTGGAGACCTCTTAGGTATTTCTAAACCCTAATTAGTGTTTGTCCCGATCTTTTCGTCTAATTTGCAAATGGCCGGTGTAGATTAGGGAACATTGAGGACAATATTCAATTTTAAGTTTGGGGATATTAGGGGTATTACAATTGTTGTCGTCTTTGTCCAATAAAAATTTTTTGAAAAAAAAAATGTGTTTGTGACCAGCAAACGTTAAAGAACTGGATAGGGTCATAGATGGTAGACAGTGTGTGACAGCAGTAAGTAGACCCTTAATCAGGAATAAACAAATATATTTGGATTTAATCAAGGGAAGAGCAAGTTCATGAGAACTGAGAATCCTTGGGGTTGAAAGGACTGTCGATTTTAGCTTAAGGGAATACAAACGTTGTGAAGATCTGACGTTAAAAGAGTCGCAGCAGTTTAAAAAAAAAAAAAGATTCTTCAGCATTAAGATGCGTATATCATGTTTTTCTGATTTTTTTTTTTTATGAAATTTATGCTCGGAAATATTTTACACAACCATATTAATGTTAGCCTGAAAATGAAAAATATTCATTAGTTGAGTGACCATTAGAGGAATACAAGTGGAGAATTATTTCGAGTGAGCTTTTGAACTATTTTATCTTTTAGAGGGTTATAAGTAAATTCCTATTTTTTTATATATGCACTAAGTCGTCGTTAGATCCCATTATCCTTTGTTTTGGTCATATTACTGAAAATTAGGAAGTGATGTAGGCCATTTTTGGACCGATTGAGCCCTCTAGCCTACCTAATTTTGGTTAGTTTTATTTTGATAGTTCCCCAGTTGAGCCTGATATAGCCTAATTTCTTGACTAACCTGTTAAGACATGAAAAATGAGATTTTTGCCTCTGTTATTTGGATTAGTTAGTTTTCATTTTTGTGTATATTAGATGCATTTAATGTTATTTTCAGTTTTGTAGAGAAAAATTGGAGAAAACGGGAAATCAGCCTAAAATCCGAAATATTTACAAGTTCTGGGCATAAATTGGAAGATTTGAAATTCTAGTGATTATTTCAGCATTTTAGGAGTTCAATTGTAAATTGGTTGATTTGGATCCAGTTATTTGAGACCGGATTAGTCCAATATTTTTAGAATAATGGTGGATTAATTACTGAGTTCAAAAGATTGAAGAAAACTTGCTGAAGTTTGAAGAAGAAAGAAGTCCATAAGCTAGAAAGCCAATTCAATTGGGCCTGGCTTGAGTCCACTGCTCACAAGATCATGTTCCATGCGCATTTTAAATGGGCCAAGCTTGAATCAAAGTCCAAGTCCACTATCCAAATCCATGAGAAGTTCAAAGTCAATGAGTCAAATAAGAGTTTTATTTGACGCCCAATTGCTCTAAGTCCATAGCCAATATCCACCATCCAAATCCTATCCCATGCGCATGCAATCTACATCATCCATTTTATCCATTTAATCTAACCATTCATGTATCTCATCTAGGAAACCCTAGGAACCTCCATCCACGATTTCCACATAAAGTCCCTCTCTCATGTGCCACATCCCATCCTAATCCCTAAAACCTAGCAGACACACGCATACACCTCATGCGCATCCATCCATTTCACTCCATTCGAATACAATCCCTACAAATAACACCCCATGCACATATCTCCAATGCAACACACAAAAATCCAACCCAACTCAATCACCAAAAATTCCTCTCCAAGTCTTACCCAGCTAAGCCCACACGATTCTCTCCTAAATTCACTCTCTCCATACGACAATCTCACTTCCAACTCTCTCCATGCGCATTTCACTATCCATGCACATCTAAAATCCCTAAACTTTTGCTCCAAGTCCTCAAATCTAATCACCTTAGATCCTAAATCCTAGTTGCTTCCATACCATGCATGCGCATACCCCATACCAAATCCATTTCATACAATTACAACTCCAAAAATCCCTCATTTCATGCCACAACCCTTGCTTGTCACACAAGAAAATAACAATTCAAATCTCATTACCACCTCACACAATTTTGCAATCTTAGCCTCCACTCCATTCGCATATCCCACCATGCCATACACGACACACCTCTTCCATAGCCTTAACCGATCCACCTAGTTGCCCTCTCCTCATGTCTCTCCACTTATCAACTTAATCCCATCCATCCATTCCTACTTGAGAACCTATAAATAGATGCATTAGGCTAGAGTAGAACTCGAATTTGACTTGGAGCTTGAAAGGACCAAAGGCTAGAGAAAAGACAAGAAGACAAGAGCACCATTCGAATTTTACAAGTGAGAGTTGTAAATTTTCATTTTTTATTTGTCTTTCTTGTATTTAATTTTCAAATTCCTGTATTTAATTCTTTCATAAATAAATTCAAGATATTCCTTTAGAACCCTGAAACATCAAATTTTCAGATTTCATTGATGATTGTTTTGATTTGATTTTAAGTTTATAATCTTTGTTTATTTAATTCGACATGAAATAGTTAGGACTTAGGTTGTAAGTGTTGAATCTACGTTACTAAGGCCCGATTTCTTAAATTAAAGTTTATAATTATTGATTTTGATGAAAGAACTTGAATTGAGATTTGGATTTTTATGCGAATTTCAGATCTATATTTTGTATTTGTTTACACATTTTGGGTGATGAACGGTCTATTCCAACAACCACCTTTTACATTCTACACCTTTAAATTCTGTCATTTACTTTACTTGGAATTTTATTCCCAGTCTTTTATTATGTTAGTTCATTTGTTTGTTTGCTGTATATTTTAAATATTCAATTTATTTCGTGTTTTTATTTCAAGTTTTGTATGTTCATGTATTTTATTCTTTAAGTCTTTGTATCCAAAAATTATCTCTCTCAAGATTCACCTAACTAAGGTTGGAGATATGATATTTTGATATTAAAACATGTGATTTTAAATTAATATGAGACTGCATATGCATGTTTTACCAATTTAATAAAAAGAAGATGAATTTGACTCTCGACTTGTTAAATTCACAAGTTAGATAATAATGGTGTTAACTCTGGCTTTTTAAGATCTAAATTGAAATTGTAATTCCATGTCTCAGATTTCTTAAGATTACATCTTTTTAAAAGGTACCAATTTAATTTTAAGCATATATTTTGTGGATTTCGTTTGTGTTCGACCTCGCACTCATACTGTTATAATATAAATGGTTCGTGTACTTGCAAGATTTATAAATGTAAAATTAGAACATCATCAAGTTTTTGGCGTCGTTGTCGGGAAAATCAAAATTAAATTGTATGCCATTAAAATTATGTGATTTTAGGAAAGATTGTTGTTTTGGAATGTTCTATTTTTTAAAACTAATTTTAGAAAGTTTCCTTTAATTAGAAATTGTTGAAAATATCTATATTTTAGAATATAAATATTTTTAAACATTTTTAATTTTAGAAACTGCTATAATTAGAATTTTTCTATTTTTTGAAATTTTCTAATGTATTAGTTTCCTCTTTTAGCAAGAATTTTTCTAATCATGAATTATGTTTTAATTTAGAAACAATTTATTTTTGGAAAATCTATTTTTGTAATGTTTCCATTTTTAGAAAAATCTATTTTTAGTAATTGATCTATTTTTGGTAACCATCCAATTTTAGAAAAATCTCCGAACTTAGAAGTTTTCTAAATTTAAAAATCTTAGGTAACTTATGAAAGTTTCAAAATAAGATATCTAATCAAATCTTGAATATTATGGAATCATACATTAATTTGGTGAAACTTAATTTTAATTTTCATAGTCTTGTTTGACTTAAAATTTCTGGTTATGATTGTAAATATTATATCTCCTTCATTAGTTGTAGTTTAGGAAAAATTGCATCTAGATTAGGTTTTATGCATTTTTATGAGAGTCAGAATCTTCACTTTGTTTTGTGGTATTTCAATGTACAGGGATTTTGAATTGCGCAAAACAATTTCTAACAGGAAAACACTACAGGCCAAGGTAAGTGCCTAACCTCATTTTTTTTTTTTTTTAATTTCCCATGCATTCATATAGATTTTATTAGGGTGCTTGCATTTATTTTGCAAAAACAAAAAAAAATTGCATATTTGATTTTCTCATGCATTTAGGTTGTTAGTTTCATACATTAGATTAGATTGTTTGTTTATTGTTTGCATATTTGCTTTTGAATCTTGCATTACTAGATTAAGATTGCATTCACAAAAAAATAAAAAAAATAAAAAAATTAGGAAATAAAAATGGTTCATACAGTCCCCAAGTAAAATCAATTTAGGAACCATTAGGCTAGATTTTAGGGTTTCATGCTCGTTAGGAACCTTTTTAATTCAATTTGATTTTTGTAACAAAAAAATAGTTTTTCTTCAAGAATGGTGTCTAAGGAAGTTCTGTCACCAAGGCATGAGGTGACGAGCATCAGACATCAAAAGAAGGATGTTAAAAAAACAGAAAAATAATCTTTTGAAAATTTTTAGTGCTGAAAGAAAAATAGAGGAAGAATATCCCATTCACATGATGAAGACCTTTAACTTTTTCTGTTCAAAGTACTTATTTTAGAGCCTTTATCTGTTTGTTGATATGACCCGGTCCGAAGCCACATTTCGTCCTATTTAAAAGTCCTATTGATCTTAAGTCTAAATAGGGTGGTTTGTTTAGAAAATCGAGGAAGAAAAATGACGGTGTTTGATTCGCAGTTCTCAAGAAAGTGGCACCGATTCATGAGATCTTCATTGTCCTTGATATCTATTGTTTTTCTAAATACATGGGTGAGATTTTTTTTTATTCGAAAAGATAAATTCTACTCACATATGCCTTTGAGAGAAAATATACCCAAATCTCTGATCGTTAGTCTTTCTGAGTGACATACATTTGTGAGATTTGGAGTCCAAGCGCATTTTAGTTGGTGGTTACAAAACTTGTGTATGCTTGTAAAAAGAGGGTTAAATTAATATTGGCTATCACACACTACACTCTTGGTATAAGTTTCACAAAATAATTTAGGTTCGTATGATGTTTAGGTTTTTGTTTATGTCTTTTTGTTAAAATTTGATGTTTGTGGGTATCATCACTGGAAGCCCTCACGAGATTATAACTCGTCCACTAGTGATGAACTAGTGATTTAAAGGCTTATTGAATACGCTAAATTTAATCTAGAATACCATTGAAAGTGGTCTAGATTAGGACTAGATTAGGACTTAATTTTCAGTTTTTAGTTTTGTTTTGCTTGAGGACTAGCAAAGTCTAAGTTTGGGGTCTTTGTTGAGTACGGGAAAATAACTATTTTACCACTGACATTTGGATTAGTTAGCCTTTATTTTATGTGTATTAGATATGTTTAATGTTATTTTCAAATTTTGTATTTGAATTTGAAAAATTCAGAAAATTAATAGAAGACCAGAAAGAAATGCAAGTTTTGTGCTAAAAGTGTTGAATTTAGGAAATTTGGAATTTTATTAATTATTTTACCACATTTTAGGATTTTATTGTAAACTGAATAATCCAAGTCCATTTGTGAGAGTCTGGATTGTTTAATACTATTAGTGCCCCGGCTTGACCAAGTCCCTGTTTGTCAATTTCATGACTCGGGTAAAAGCAATTGCTAAGAAGCTTGAAAACTCAAATATGATCAAGAATGAAGATCATGCTCCACCAAACTCAAAGTTCATCGTTATGGCAATCACAACAACAAGTATACGGCCATAGATGACCTTAGGTGGAACCCACACCTGAGAGAGGACTAATCGTAGGCTTGGTTGCATATGTTGGTTATAAACATAACATGACTAGAGAGAAAGCTGAATATTGAATTGGAAGTGAACTTGGAAACATGAATTATGTTCACTGTGAACACGACCAGTCTATCTCACCGACCACTAGGTGAAGTCAGGATCGACCCATCGTGGTCAAAGACTGGTCGGCCAGTTTGACATTGGTTATGGAATTTAGAACTGTCATTCTGTGAATGCCTCTGACTGAGAGTCTCGCATGCATCGACCCGTCGGTGATGAACTTAAACGATTCCTCGTGGTCGACGACTTGTCGATAAAGGACTTGTGAGTTCTGAACTGTGAACTCAACTAGACTCTCGACGAAACAGATATATAGGCAATCAAAGACCGATCGAGAGTACTAGGACCGACCCCTCTGAAAAGGGCGACAAGTCGTTCTGGGTAACAGATTTCCAAAGTGGAAGCTACTGTCAAGCATGTTTTGCACCAGAACGAGTCTCTCGTATGGACTGAGCCATCGGTGCCATAACTGTCGACCCATCGGCAACATCGACCTGTCGACCGGAAGTAAATGTGCCGTTGTGATTGCATTTAATGCGCAACGGTCTGGTGGTTGAACGGTAATAAATATGAACACCGACCCATCGGTGCCATCTACTTGTCAGTCCTTAACTGTCAGAAAGACAACGAATACTCCTTTATAACTATGAGTGTTGGGAGATTGTTTTACCATATTCATTGAGCTAAAAAAGAGTTATACACTATAGGGAACAAACAACACTCTTGTAAGAAAGATCATAAACATCCAATTTATTGATTGTGTTTACAAGTGAGAAAGAGAGGGGAAGAGAAGACCATAAACAACCAATCTTCGGATTGAGTTTGTAACTGAGGCAGCTATAATCTCTAAAAGTTTGGTCGAACCAAGTTTCCTAGTTACCTTGAGCTTGTGATTGTTATACGACGGCTGCAAGAAGGAGCGTCGGACTATATTGGGTGAGACTTCAGGCAACACATATCAACGAGAAAAGGCTTTAAGGCAAGTGCATCTTGGTTTTAATTTTGTTTTTAAAACCTGTTACCCGAAAGTAAATTAAGGGGAATTTGTTCTGGAACCACTATAAAAAAACTCTAGAGCGTCGTCTTTGGTACAGTTGTGGATGGAATTCCCACCCGATTGAGTGAGATGGAATTCCTACTCTAATTGTGAGGGTGTAAGTCCCCACATAGTGAATGGGGATAATTCAAGGTTGAGCGAGTCCTAATAGTGGATGTAGGTTGGCGAACCAAACCACTATACATCTTGTGTCCTTGTGTTTGTAGTGTTAAAGCTATTCTCTTGTGTTAATTGTTTAATCACATTTGCTAACACACACACACACACACACACACACACTTGATTGTTGTATCCGCTGCACTTAATTAATCAATAATTTTTTTTTTAAAAAGGACCAACGAAATTAGATTGACCTATTCACCCCCCCTCTAGGGTCAATCAGGTTGTTCTAGCACCCGTGTAAAGGGTACTTTCAATTGGTATCAGAGAAAAGTGCTCGTTACAAGGATTTAACCATCCGAGTAGATCCAAGCTAGAACACCATGGGAGACAATCATGCAATATCCAAACCACCTTACTTCGATGGATAAAAGTATGCCTCATGGAAGCCTAAAATGAGAAGTTTCTTTGTTTCCATCGACTCATCAGTATGGGATATTGTAAAGAGTGGATGGCAGGAACCTATGGAAGAAAAAATCGTAGAATCCGCCACAACTGTACTGACAACACGTAAGCCCTTTGCCACTTGGACCCCTGCTGAGAAAGCTGCTTAGACAACAGATGGGAATGCCATGAATGCACTAAATTGTGCAGTTTTTGACAGTGAATATATGAGGATCATGACTTCTAAAACTACAAAGAATGCATGAAAAGTCATAGAGAGAATGCATGAAGGTACCTCAATAGTCAAGAGGTCGAAACTTCAGATCTTCCAAAATCAGTTTGACACTGTTAAGATGAGGGAGGATGAAGTCTTCATGGACTTTTATTTCAAAGTTAGCGACATTGTTAATCAAATGTACGCTTTAGGGGAAGGGATACCCAAGGACAAGGTATGTACCAAAAATTTTCAGAATCTTGTAGAAAGATTCACACCCAAGGTTGTGGCTATGGAGGACAACAGAGATGTGTCCTTAATGAGCATAGATGATTTGGTTGGTTCATTGCAAACCTATGAACTACACTTTGAACAACTAGATGATAAATCTATTGCCTTGAAATCTTACCTTAATTACAAGAAGACTAAAGAAAAAGAAAACTTTTCAGAAGATGAACTCTCAAGTGATGAAATGGCAATGTTTGCCTAAAAGTTTTCTAAAAACTTTGTTAAAAGAAATTAACTTGAGAAGAATGGGTAAGGATGAACCAAGTAAAAATTATCCAAGAAGGTAAGAGGAGTTTAGAGGGAAAGGGAGAGAGAGAGAGAGAGGATGTCAAGGAACAGACCCGCTTCAATTGTGGAGGAAGAGGACACTACATAAATGAGTGTCCTGACAAAATAAAAAGGGCTATGAATGCGGGTGTAACCCATGTTGAAACTTTTGAATCAGAAAGTGACTCAGATGATAAGACTCAACAAAAAACTGTTGTGTAAAAAGGTCTCATAGCCTCGATCATATGTGATAAGGATAATCCCACAATTGAAACAGAGGAAGATGAGAGTGAAGATGATGAAAATGTTCAAATTTCCTACAGTGCCCTGTACCTTGAGAGTAAAAAGCTGGCTAAAAAACTCAACAAGGTTAAAAAGGAAAACATTAATCTCTCCAATCAAGTGGAAGAGTTGAAAGATGAAAAATCTCTTCTAATCTCTAAGCTTAATCTCTCAGATGTTGAAAATTCTATGCTTATAGAAGAAAATAAAACTCTTCAAGAAGAAATAAGTATACATTGTAAGGATGTCGAGAATTTGTGGCATCATCATAAAATTGTTGAAGAGGATATTAAGAACCTTCCTTTGGAAGTGAGGGAATTAAAAAATCACAAAAAAATATTCCAAGATAAGTTTACCCAAGGAGATGAAAGACTAAAAAGATATTGGTCCGGGTAGACAGTATGGTGATAGGTCTGGACTTGGTGCCTCATCCACCAATGTACCTATGAACCATAAGGTGTTCAGAAAAACAGGTTTCTCTCGCTCTTTAACGAGTAAGTGCAATTTCTGCCACAAGGATGGGCATTTCAAAAGAAATTGCTATCATCTAAAGAGATACTTGGAAAGGAAAGCACAAAGACAAAATCAAACAAAACCTATGCTTAAAAGATATCCACCAACACCTAATCCTAAAAGAAATCCAAGGAAGGTGGATACAAGGCATGACTCCTTGTTAAGACAGATGAATCATGTCTTAAAAGAATTGATGAGTCCAAGGTTTGGTCATCAAAGGTACAATCATAGGGGTGTGTATGAAACACCAAATGCCACAATCTGCGTACCTAAGAGATAGACCACTAATTGTGTTTTGTTTTGGTTTAAGAGTCACTTCCATATCTTAGACCACTACAAATGAACTCACAAGAGACCATGTAAGTTCACATAGCAGAAAAATGCAATGACATGAGGAGAGGAACTAGCTAACTACAAGTCTAGAATGTACTCTTCTTGGCTATAGTATATATTCTACTTGAAAAGCCATACATTCCATTCAAAGTATTTTGAAATGTATATGTTTTTGGAATGTGAATTTTTGATATGTCTATGCATTGAAATAAATCTATAAATATCATACTTAGAATAGGACTCCATCAAGTTGCACAAATCAAGGATGATTGCTCAGCAATCGGAACCTCTTAGAGATATCGACATGACGGTGAATAAGACCTGTTGGTGTGATAGACATGTCTATACTGTGCAAAATTGAGCACTGTTGAAAAAGGGAGAAAATGTTGAAAAAGTCAACCTGTAGATGGAATCGACATATCGGTGAGACGAAAAGCTTAAAATAAAAAAGGGTCACTTTCTGCGAAAGCGGCAATTCTTTCAAATTTGCTGTCTCCCCTCCCGCGAAAGTCTGTGGTCCCTCATTCTCTTCCCGTGCCCTAAACCAATTGATAGGACCTCTCGGAGTGATTTCCCGCCGAAAAATCATTGGGCTTTCATTCCTCATGTCTCTAGTGTAACACCCCGCCTTTTTTCACTCGCTTTCTCTTCCGAAAATCAGAGTCTATTTTTTTTATAAACGAAGAGTGATAGAGAGCGGGACTTCAGGACCCGAGCTAAGTCCGAACTTGCGAAGTCCGACCCTTAACTGGCCAACCCTATGTGTGCATGGACTAAGTCCATGAAAACAGTTCACACATAACAATATCAATATGCAGAATAACATCATAACTGCGGAATCATAACATGCGGAATAACATCATAACTGCGGAATCATAACATGCGGAATAACAATAGAACCAAGTTCTATTCCATTCAGATAGCAAAGTACGTCAATTCCTTAATCATCATTCAGATATCACAATTATCCAAATAAATATCCAACCATCTAAGTTATTACATGCCCGGAAACTAGTTACTCAAATACATGTCCATAAGTAACTTTATTCAAACTATAAACTAAATCATACAAGCTCCTATGCTTGGCCCTCCTTGCGTTCTTTGTTCCCCTGGTTTCCTGTGTCATCCAATAGGGTAGAAGTAGGGCGTTAGAACAACGCGCCCAGTAGGTATTCCAATTAGGGCTAACACATGGTTAGTACAAAACATATATAATATCGTAATATCAAAAACCATATAAACCATGCCATGTAATGAGTCCCACCCATCACAGATACTTAAAAGCACCCACCACATAGGTCTTTCGGACGCCCCGACGGAGTGTAGACCCTCCGGTTTCTTCTTGATGGAAAAGCACATCAAGGTATCCCACATAGGTTTTTCGGACGCGCCGACGGAGTGTGGCCCCTCCGGTTACAAATCCTTCACCCCATGCCATGCATGAGATGCCAATGAAACACATGCTATTTTATAACATAAACATAGCATTTAAAATCACCTTTTGAAACATATTCAACACATGCTATTTTATAACAAATAAACATAGCATTTATAATTCACATTTTGAAACCTATCATTTGCAATATAAATTCATCAAAATTAGATAAAAAACATTGTACATAAAATCCATGGTTTCAAAGAGGTAGAATCCTACCAAACACCGCTAACGTGTGCTTGCGTTTTTCGTCCGGTAACCGCTCACGATCGTAAACACCTTGTGAGGTCCCGTTACCTTATAATATAATAATCAATCAAAACCAAGTCCCACTTGATTTACAATATTTTAAGTCCATAAACCAATCCCCATGGGGTTCGGCCACACACCATGGCTGAACCCATGGTCCATTAATTCACTTAATTACAATAATGCCATTATACATATCCATAGCCATTTACCTTCCTTATTTTCATAAGGCTTAAGTTCCAAAATAATCCATACAATAGTTCATGGGGTTCGGCCATACACCATGGCCGAACCCTATGTCCAATATTTTCACATATTTACAAGATTGCCATTATTCTCACCCTTCATCCCTTTAAAATACACATAAACATAAACCCATAAAATTGATTCATGGGGTTCGGCCATACACATGGCCGAACCCATGATGTCTAAGATTCCATTTTCATTAGTAATCCATAATTAGAAAGTTTCCAAATTTATCATCCATCCTTCCATAATTAGAAACTTTCCAAATTAATCTCCTCCTTCTATTTTAATCAATTAAAATTCGTAAAAATATACCAATCCAACTCCATGGGGTTCGGCCATACACCATGGCCGAACCCTATGGTTCATAAGGTTCTCTTTTAAATGGAATTAAAACCACATAACCTTCCATGGTTTTCATGATCTAATTGCATCTAAAACCATCAAACCTTCCATCCATTTAAAATAAATCACAAGTAACCTTTTCCTTCTATGATTTAATTTCATGAACATAATACCATAAATATTTATGGAGTTTGACCATACTCCATGGCCGAACCCATAGTCTAAGATCTTCACAAAATTCTTCCATTACAATCCATAAGACCCACTAAATTTATTCATGATTCTTATCCATTTAATCCTTTCAAAAATCATATACCATTACCAACAACTCCCATTTAAATTAACCAACACTCTTTCATGGGGTTCGCCATGCACTATGGCCGAACCCTATGTTTCTTTCTTTCCAATAAAAATACCATGCTCATCTCCCAATTCTCTTCCATGGGGTTCAGCCACACACCATGGCCGAACCCTATGGTTCTTTTCCTTAAACAAAATTTATAAAATACTAACCGGTTCCGATTGATTCTTGTTCTTCCAATCCTTCTCCTTTCTTCTTGATTTTTCCCAAGCCGAGAACACCTCTTGCTGGCTGCCTTTTCTTCTTTCTCTTGATGTATTGCCATGAATGAGAACTTGAGAGGGAGAAAGAATTTGGCTATGTGTGTAAGCCGTGCGCCCCTCCTTGTTGCCTCTTTTATTACTTCCAATTGGCCAATCTTAAAAGGTTCTTGAGATAGCAATTGCCGACCATGGTGTATGGCCGAACCCCATGAGTTGTTTTATGGACTTGATTTGATTAAAGAATTCTTAAAGGGTTTAGTTATGGTAGATTTAAAGGAATGAGGGAACCAATAGCATTTTTGTAAATATGTGAGAATATTGGACATTAGGTTCGGCCATGGTGTATGGCCGAACCCCATGATTTAATTATTGGACTATATGATTGGATTCAAGAAGTGTGTATTATTTTGGAACCTAAGCAAGGAAAAGGCTATGGTTATGGACAATGACATAATTGTAATTAACTAAAGATTAGACCATGGGTTCGGCTATGGCGTATGGCGGAACCCCATGGGGTTTTGTTTATGGACTTAGAACCTTGTAAATCAAGTGGGATTTGGTGTTGATTTATTATTATATTATAAGGTAACGAGATCTCGCAAGCGGTGCGCGATCGGTGATCAATTCTTGGACGGAAGACGCAAACACACGTTAGCAGTCTTTGGTAAGATTCCACCTCTTTGAAACCATGGTTTATGTACTTTGTTTTATCTTATGTTTGATGAAAGTATGTTTCAAAAGATATGCTTTATTATTGAATTTGAAATGCTATGTTTAATTTTTTAAATAGCATGGATTGATTATGTTTCAAAAAGGTGATTTTAAATGCTATGTTTATGTTATTAAAATAACATGTGTTTCATTGACATCTCATGCATGGCATGGGGTGGAGGATTTATAACCGGAGGGGTCACACTCCGTCGGGGCGTCCGAAAACCTATGTGCGTTACCTTGATGTGATTTTCCATCAAGAAGAATCCGGAGGGTCCACATTCTGCCGGGGCGTTTGGAAGACCTATGTGGTGGGTACATTTATGTACATGTGATGGGTGGGACTCATTGCATTTGTCATCATTGCATGGCATGGATTTTATATGGTTTGACATCACTATATTATTATATATGTTTCGTACTAACCATGCGTTAGCCGTAACTGAAATACCTACTGGGCGCGTTGTTCTAACGCTCTACTTCTACCCTAGTTGATGATAAAGGTAATTAGGGGAACGAGAAACGCAAGACGGGCCAGGCTTAGGAGCTTGGAAAACTTATTTTATATGTTTTGAATAAAGTTACTCAAGAACTTGTATTTGAGTATCTAGATTACGGAATGTAATAACTTAGATGGTCGAATGTTTATTTTGATAATTATGATATCTGAATGATGATTAAGGACTTGACGTACTTGCTATCTGATTGGAATAGAACTTGGTTCTATTATGATTCCGCATTTTGATGTTATTATTCCGCAGGGTATGATTTTATTCCGCATGTTGATATTGCTATGTGTGAACCATTTTCATAGACTTGATCCATACACACATAGGGTTGGCCAGTTAAGGGTCGGACTTTGGAAGTTCGGACTTAGCTCACGTCGTGACATCCCGCGATCTATCACTCTACTCTGTTATAAAAAAAAAAAATATACTCTGAATTTACGGGAAAAAGCGAGTGAAAAATGACGGGCATTACAACATGTGTAGTATGCAATGAGTCCCACCCATCATAAACACATGTATCCTCTTGATGGAATTCTCATCATCAAGGTACCCCTACATAGGTCTTTCAGAGGCCCCGACGGAGTGTGGCCCCTCCGATTTCTTCTTGATGGGATTCTCACCATCAAGGTATCCCACATAGGTTTTTCAGACTCCCCGACGGAGTTTGGCCCCTCCGGTTACAAATCCTTCACCCCATGCCATGCATGAGATGCCAATGAAACACATGCTATTTTATAACATAAACATAGCATTTAAAATCACCTTTTGAAACATATTCAACACATGCTATTTTATAACAAATAAACATAGCATTTATAATTCACATTTTGAAACCTATCATTTGTAATATAAATTCATCAAAATTAGATAAAAAACATTGTACATAAAATCCATGGTTTCAAAGAGGTGGAATCCTACCAAACACCGCTAACGTGTCCTTACGTCTTTCGTCCGGTAACCACTCAAGATCGTAAACACCTTGTGAGGTCCCGTTACCTTATAATATAATAATCAATCAAAACCAAGTCCCACTTGATTTACAATATTTTAAGTTCATAAACCAATCCCCATGGGGTCGGCCACACACCATGGCCGAACCCATGGTCCATTAATTCACTTAATTACAATAATGCCATTATACATATTCATAGCCATTTACCTTCCTTATTTTCATAAGGCTTAAGTTCCAAAATAATCCATACAATAGTTCATGGGGTTCGGCCATACACCATGGCCGAACCCTATGTCCAATATTTTCACATATTTACAAGATTGGCATTATTCTCACCCTTCCTCCCTTTAAAATACACATAAACATAAACCCATAAAATTGATTCATGGGGTTTGGCCATACACATGGCCGAACTCATGATGTCTAAGTTTCCATTTTCATTAGTAATCCATAATTAGAAAGTTTCCAAATTTATCATCCATCCTTTCATAATTAGAAACTTTCTAAATTAATCTCCTCCTTCTATTTTAATCAATTAACATTCTTTAAAATATACCAATCCAACTCCATGGGGTTCGGCCATACACCATGGCCGAACCCTATGGTTCATAAGGTTCTCTTTTAAATGGAATTAAAACAACATAACCCTCCATGGTTTTCATGATCTAATTGCATCTAAAACCATCAAACCTTCCATCCATTTAAAATAAATCACAAGTAACCTTTTCCATCATTTTCCATGATTTAATTTCATGAACATAATACCATAAATATTTATGGGGTTCGGCCATAGTCTAAGATTTTCACAAAATTCTTCCATTACAATCCATAAGACCCATTAAATTTATTTATGATTCTTCTCTATTTAATCCTTTCAAAAATCATATATCATTACCAACAACTCCCATTTAAAATTAACCAACACTCTTTCATGGGGTTCGGCCATGCACTATGGCCGAACCCTATGTTTCTTTCTTTCCAATAAAAATACCATGCTCATCTCCCAATTCTCTTCCATGGGGTTCGGCCATACATCATGGCTGAGCCCTATGGTTCTTTTCCTTAAACAAAATTTATAAAATACTAACCGGTTCCGATTGATTCTTGTTCTTCCAATCCTTCTCCTTTCTTCTTGATTTTTCCCAAGCCGAGAACACCTCTTGCTGGCTGCCTTTTCTTCCTTTTCTTGATGTATTGCCGTGAATGAGAACTTGAGAGGGAGAAAGAATTTGGCTATGTGTGTAAGCCATGCACCCCTCCTTGTTGCCTCTTTTATTACTTCCAATTGACCAATCTTAAAAGGTTCTTGAGATAGCAATTGCTGACCTTCCCATCTTTCTTTAATAACATTCCAATCGGCCAATGCTAAGATAACAATAGCAATGTCGTGCGCCCTTGCCTTGAGCCTTAATTAATCTCACATTGATCCCCACTTAGAAGGTGCTTAAGATAACAATTTCTTAGTGCCGTGCGCCCCCTTGCTTCCCACTTTGGGAGGGTACTTTAATTAGCAATTTCCGTTATTTAAGATATTCTAGCACATGCGCATATCCTAGATATGCAATGTCACACACAACCATGAATAATCTTTTAATTTAAACATCTTCTTTTTAAAATTATTCTAGCACATAATCTTGGATATGATATCTAAAATTCGGCAATGCAATATTTATTTAATTTTAGATATGTCCACAAGTTATTCTATCATATCAATGTGGATATGAAAATCCCACATACATCTCGTGCGCATATCCTTTTAATTCAACCCCATTTAAATTTTTATTGAAACCATTTCCAAAACCGTTGGGTCCTAATTGGGCCAATGACCCAACACATTACCCATATATTCCATATCTAATAATTCACAAATTAAATGGGTAATTTTCATATATATTAATAAATTGAAAATCCGGAGTGTTACATCTAGAAGCCTGAAAATCACCACTTTTGTTATTTTCGAAGATCCGGTAAGGCTCAAACTTCATCTCATCCTTCTTCGACCCACTGTTTGAGGATTCCTTCTAAGAAAATCCATGCCTAAGAGGATGTCAGCTCAAACATGTCCCGCGACCACTGTGGAACGAGGAGAATCCAATCGTGCAAATCGATGGACCAAACGAGCCAAAAGGACGACATCTAGGTTTTGCCCTGAGTCGAGCTCAGAAATTCTGAGCATGTTCAGAACCAACAGGAAACCTAATTTGAGGTGAAAGAAGAACCCATAGTTGACAAAGGTGTCGTCTTCGTCGAAGAGATACTTGAAAAAATTAGACAAGATGCAGAAGAAGGGATTGGTTTTCAAACTGGTAATGAAGACCAAGTCAATATCCCTGATGATACCAGTGAGGAGGAAAGTCACAGTTATGAGGAAGAAGAATTCCAGTATCCTCCTCAAAAAGATGTCACTCTGGGAAGGAGAGTCTTTCGACTAGAAAGAACAATAGATTGCTTTGAAAGAAGTATAGATCGTCTTCTGTTGATTGTTCGGGATCTATTTTCTGTTGTCTCCCTCTCAGACCGAGTTCCAGATTCTCCATCTGCTCCTCCTCTAGCACCACCTCAAGATGGCTCAGCTTAGGGTAGTTTTTCATGTTCTCTTTTGTTCTTGAAAACTATACTCTTGATATTTTGACTAAGCATCCATGATGTCCCTATGTATAAACTATATGTACTGAATGCACATTTTGTTTTTAATGAAATGCTATGCTTTGATATTGTTAGTACCTGACTTGACAGAGCCCCTGTTTGTAAATTACATGACTCAGGTAGAAGCACTTGCCAAGAAGCTTGAAGACTCAAGATGATCGAGGAAGAAGATCATGCTCCACCTAGCTTAAAGATCGTCGGCATGGCAATCAAAAGAACATGTATATGGCCATAGATGACCCTAGGTGAACCCACACCTGAGAGAGGACTACTAGGCTTAGTTGCATATATTGGTAATAAACATAAAATGCCTAGAGAGGTTCCTGAACAGTGAATTAGAAGTGAACTTACAAACATGAATTATGTTCACTATCAGCACGACCAGTCTATCTCACCGACCCCTCGGTGTAGTCAGGATCGACCCATCGTGGTCAAAGACTGGTCGGCCAAATTGGCGTTGGTTCTGGAAATTATGAGCTGTCATTCTGAAAATACCTTTGACCGAAAGTCTCGTATGCACCGACCCCTCGGTGATGAACTTGTACGACCCCTCGTGGTTGACGACTCGTCAGTATAAAACTTATAAGTTCTGGACTGGGAACTTATAAGGGCTCTCGACAAAACAGACATATCAACAATCAAAGACCGATCGAGAGTTACAAGATCAACCCCTCGGCAAAGGGCGATAGGTCGTTCTGGGTAACAGGTTTCTTAAGGGAAACTGCTATCAAGCATGTTTTGCACTAGAACGAGCCTCTCATATGGACCGATGCATCGGTGCCATAAGTGTCAACCAATTGGCGACAACGACATGTCGGCCGGAAAGTAATTATACTGTTGGGGGTGCATTTAAAGCGCAACGGTCGGGTGGTTGAACGGTAATAAATATGAACACTGATCCATCGGTGCCATCGACCTGTCAGTCTTGGACAATTAATATGACCGTTAAAACTCCTCTATAAATATGAGTGTTGGGTATCATTTTACTATCTTCCTTGACCTTAAAAGAGTTTAACACTCTAAGGAAAGATCAACACTCTTGAGAGAAAGATCATAAACAACCAATCTTCGAATTGTGTTTGCAAGTGAGAAAGAGAGGAGGAGAGAAAGATCATAAACAACCAATCTTCGGATTGATTTTGCAAGTGAGAGAGTTGTAAACTAGGAAAGTTTTGGTTAAGCCAAGTTACCTTGTCGCCCAGAAGATTGTGATTGCTACATGACGACTGCAAGAAGGAGCGTCGACACAACTTAGGTGGGATATTCAAGAAGCACACATCAGTGAGAAAGAGCTTTAAGGAAAGTGCTTCTTGGTTTTTAATTTTATTTTATAAACTTGTAATCCGAAAGTGGATTAAATGCAGGTACCCTTGAACCACTATAAAAAAAACTCTAGAGCATGGTCTTTGGCACAGTGGTGGGTGGAATTCCAAGCCAATTGAGTGAAGTGGAATTCCTAGTCTAATTGTGAGGTGTAAGTCTCCACATAGTGAATTTGGGGATAAGTTAAGGTTGAGCGAGTCCTAACAATCGATGTAGGTTGGCGAATCGAACCACTATATATCTTGTGTCCTTGTGTTTTGGTGTTAAAGCCAAATTCTTGTGTTGATTATTTTAATCACATTTGCTAACACACACTCTTGATTGTTATTTCCGCTACATTTAAATTAATCAATCAAGTATATTGAAAAGGACAAGTGAATTTGGATTGACCTATTCACCCCCTCTAGGGTCAATCAGGTTGTTCTAGCACCCGTGTAAAGGGTACCTTTAATTGGTATTAGAGCAAGGTGCTCGTTACAAGGATTTAGCCATCTGAGTAGATCCAAGCTAGAACACCATGGGTGACAGTCATGCAATATCCAAACCTCCCTGCTTCGATGGATCAAACTATGCCTCTTGGAAGGCCAAAATGAGAACCTTATATATTTCCATTTATTCATTGGTTTGGGATCTTGTAAAGACTGGATGGCAAGAATCCATGGAAAAAAAACCAGTATCAGAGACCTCAATCGGATCCAAGACTCCCAAACCCTTTGCATCTTGATCCACTGCTGAGAAAGCTAATCAGACAGAGGATGACAAAACCATGAATGCACTAAATTGTGCAGTCTCAGACAGTGAATACAGGCGGATCATGACCTATAAAACTACAAATGATGCATGGGAAGTCCTTGAGAGAACCCATGAATGCACTTCAATAGTCAAGAGGTCGAAAGTTCAGATCCTCCAAAATCAGTTTGACACTGTTAAGATAAGGGAGGATGAAGCCTTCATAGATTTCTAATCCAAGGTTAGAAACACATTTAATCAAATGTACGCTTTAAGGGAAGGTATACCCGAGGACAAGATATGCAGCAAAATTGTTCGGAATCTTATAGAAAGATTCAAACCCAAGGTTGTGGCTATGGAGGACAACATAGATGTGTCCTTAATGAACATAGATGATTTGGTTGGTTCGTTACAAACCTATGAACTACACTTTGAACAATCAAAGGATAAATCTATTGCCTTGAAATCTTCTCTAAAAGAAAAGAAAACTAAAGAAAATGAAACCGTTTTAGAAGATGATCTATCAAGTGATGAAATGACAATGTTTGCCAAGAAGTTTTATAAAAACTTTGTTAAAAAAAATAACTTGAGAAGAATGGGTAAGGGTGAAACAAGTAAAAGATACCTAAGAAGGCAAGAAGATAACCAAGGAAAAGGGGTGGAGGGAGAAGTAACAAAGGAATAGAATTGTTACAATTGTGGGGGAAGAGGGCACTTCATGAATGAATGTCCCTCAGATAAAAGAAAGAAGGCTATGAATGTGGGTGTGGCCCATGTGGCAACTTCTGAATCAGAGAACGATTCAAATGAGGAGACCCAACAAAAAACTATTGTGTCAAAAGGTCTCATAGCCTTGATCACTGATGAAGACGAGAATCCCACAATTGAAACAGAGGATGAGAATCTTCAAGCTTCCTACAGTGCCCTTGTAACGCCCTAGATTTTTCAATGCATAAATATATGGGATTTTGTCTATTTTAATTGTTAAATTTGTTGAATTTAAGATTTATGGATGGAATGGACTTTAGGTGGGTAAGAATTGGGTCAATAGCCCAATTAAGATCCAATGGATCATGGTTAGGATTTGATTTGAAATAATTGGGTAAATGTGATTAAATGGGCCAACTACCCAATTTGAAAACCCAACGGGTCAAGGTGAATGGATTTTGAAAGTAAATGGGTAAAAGATTAATTTAATTGGATCAAATACCCAATTAAGATCCAATGCATGGGATCCACCTCATTAAGTGAGGTGGCATGTATATGAGGTGGCATGTGAGTGACATGGCCAAGTGGGACCCAAACTGCACCTCATTAGGTGAGGTGGCAAGTGGTTAAAGTAACATGTATGGTCGGCTAACCATGGTTGACTTGGTCAACCATGGGTGAGTTAAATAGAATTGAGTTGATGAATGAATTCAAGTGAGTTCAAAGGAAAATGAGTTGTGGCTAAGTTGAATTGAGTTAAATGGGAAATGAGTTCAAGTAATTCAATGGAGTTGAGCCGAGTTGCATGGAAGTGGAGGAGGCACTTAGTGAGTCAAGGAGGGTGTAACCGCCCCGCCCTTTTTCACTCGCTTCTTTCCGTAAAATCAGAGTCTTTTTTTTTTTTTTTTTATACGAAGAGTGATAGAGAGCGGGACGTCACGACGCGAGCTAAGTCCGAACTTCTAAAGTCCGACCCTTAATTGGCCAACCCCATGTGTGCATGGACTCAGCCCATGAAAACAGTTCACACATAACAATATAAACATGCGGAATAAAATTCATAACATGCGGAAAACATAATAGAACACAGTTCTATTCCATTCAGATAGCAGAGTACGTCAAGTCCTTAATTATCATTATCATAACGCAATTATCCAATAAAATATCTAACCATAGCAAATTCATCTAAGTTATTACAATCCAAATTCTAGATACTCAAAATACAAGCCCGTGAGTATCTTAAACAAAATATAAACTATAATCCTCCAAGCTCCTATGCCTGGCCCATTTCACGTTCATCGTTCTCTTTGTTTCCTTTATCATCAACTAGGGTAGAACTAGGGCGTTCGTACAACGCGCCCAGTAGGTATTCCAATTAGGGTTAACACATGGGTTAGTACCAAAAATCCAGATATAATAAATATATCAAATCCAGTATAATAAATCATACCATACTTATAAAACATTGTATTCAAAACAGTGTATGATAATAGAGATCCAATCATACCGATAAAATCATCAGAAACCTTGCATGATAATAAAAGTCATAATCATGCCGATTCAATGCCGTGCCATGCTATCATATGCAATGAATCCCACCCATCACAAACTCATAGTATCCTCTTGATGGGATCCTCATCATTAAGGTATCCTTCCACGAGTGTTTTACGGACACCCCGACGAAGTGTGGATCTCCGGATATATAGTATCCTCTTAATGGAATGCTCATCATCATCAAGGTCTTCATACACAGTATCCTCTTGATGGGATTCTCATCATCAAGGTATTCATACATAGTATCCTCTTGATGGAATTCTCATCATCAAGGTATCCCCCACGAGTATTTTACGGATGCCCCGACGGAGTGTGGGTCTCCGGTAACCTGTCATCCCTCCCATGCCATGCATGAGATGCAAATACCACATGCTATGCAATCATACAAAAACATAGCATTTAAAAGCTCATATTTAAAACACATGTTATTTTATCAAGTAAACATAGCATATAAAATCACCATTTGAAACATATCCTTTGCAATATAAATTTATTAAATCAAGATAAAAAAATATGTACATAATGTAACACCCGCCCCTTTTCACCGAAAATCAGAGTCTATTTTTTTTTTGAAATGAAGAAAAGAGTGACAAAGGGCGCGGGACGTCACGACGCGAGTTAAGTTCCGAGCTTCTAAAACTTGGCGCTTAACTGACCAACCCTACGCGTGCGTGGAACTAAGTCCACGAGGAACGGTTCACACGTAGAAGTAAGCTCGAGGAATATTAAATTAAATGCGGAATGATAATAGAGACTAACCTACCGATTTTAGATAGCAGGGAAGATTACATTCAGTTAATTACCAAAATATCTCAGAATCATAATGTGTAAACTAACATCCAAAACATAGCATGTAATCTATAATATTACATTCCGACAAGCAACTTCAAATAAATTAAGTAGCTCGCTTCCCCAAGCTCCTAAGCTTGGTTCCCGTCGCGCGCTTCCGCTACGCCTCTCCTGCGTCATCAGCTAAGGTAGAAGTAGGGCGTTAGACAACGCGCCCAGTAGGACTCCGAGTAGGGCTAACACATGGATTAGTGATAACAAGCATACAGATAATAATATAATGAAAACTGTAAAATGAATTCTATGCCATGGGTGTCTTATGTCATGTGTCCCACCCATTATCCGTACCATCATGATATCCCCATGTTTGCTTCTCGGTCGCCCCGACGGAGCATGGACTCTGGATTATATCTCCACATATCAAGCTATCCCCATGTCTGCTTCTCGGTCGCCCCGACGGAGCATGGACTCCGGTTATATCTCAACATATCAAAATATCCCCATGTCTACTTTTCGGTCACCCCGACGGAGCATGGACTCCGGTTATAGCGCATCAGGCTATCTCCATGTTTGTTTCTCGGTCGCCCCGACGGAGCATGGACTCCGGTTTCATTATTTTCCAGCCCATGACATGCATGAGATGTAGATGCATTATGCTATGTAATATGTATAATCCATAGCGTTAATATAGAACTCATAACTTAGCATATAATTCATAGCCTTGCATTATGCCATATAATTTACATAAAACATAATCTTACAAACCCATCATAAAACAAACCATATAATTTCCAAAATAAATTAAAGAAACCATCACACAATCTATGACTTACAAAAAGGTAGGAATCCTACCAAATACCGACTAACGTCCTTTCTTTCGTTTCCGCCCGATAGACCCGGTCGCCGATCGCGCACCGTATGCGATGTCCAGTACCTTATTATACATTAATAATTAGTCCATGTTTTTAACCTTTTAAGTCCATTAATCATACCTTAGCGGGGTTCGGCCATACACCTTGGCCGAACCTCACTAACTAGGTTTTGTGGGTCCCATTTAATCTATTAAACCTTTTAATCGCATAAGTCTTAAAAAACAGCCACCCTAGGCTTTATTAATCACATACTTAAGGTTACCATAATTGCACTTAAGTCCATGAGTGACCCATTTAATCATGCCATAATATCATTAAAACAACCCTTTTTCTTAACTTAATCTACATTAATTAACCACATGCATAAACCCTTTCTTAGCCCATAAAAAAGACTTATAATTGAATTATCATTCTTAGCCACATCTTCAGTCCATAATTGATCCATCAACCATATCATAAGACCACTTACCTCAACCATCTAATTAATAATTCCATTAATTTAAGCATATACATACACATTAATCTTAGACCAAAAAATGATCTACAATTGGGTCATGGGTTCGGCCATACACCATGGTCGAACCCATGATGTCTCTTTCTCCATTTTCTTAGGTCCATTTACATCATTTGACTCCATCACAAGTCCCTCCATTGAGAGAATCTAAACCATACATTTAATTCATCATTCCTTAATCATTATTTGATACATTTAGGGTCCATCAATCTTAGCCATAATTCCCTTTTCTTTTCAACATTAGGTTCATCATTTGGAGTTCATCAACATTACCAATCTTCCCCACCATTCTTCCATATTTTACCCCTATCATCCTAGGGTTCAAAATCATTCCATCCATAAAACCTCTCCATGGTTTTTCCTCATTTAAAAACCCCTTTAAAATTACCCACATTTAATCATTTAAAACCCTAAAATCATTAACCACCCTCATTGTCTTCCATTCTTATAAGCCCTAATAATTAAATCAATCATCTACCATGGGGTTCGGCCACACTACATGGCCGAACCCTATGGTCCATTAATCCCTTCAAAATCCACACATATCTATGATTAACTAACTTAATTACATACTATCCTTAATCCATTTTATTTTTTCTTAACCCTAATTTACTCATTAGGGTTTTGTCCACTTTCCATCCTTCCATTGGATGGATTTGAGATCCAAGGCCTATGATCATTTGGCCACCATCAAATCTAATAAGAATGGATCCCAAATCTTAAACCCTAAAAATTCAAATCTCTTGTTTAGGAATTACCTACAATCCGAAGTCTCCTCCGGCTTTTCTTTCTCCTCTTGATTTCCTTAGCCTCCTTTCTCCTTCTTCTTGATCTGTGGTCGGCCAAGATGATTGATCAATGATAAAAACCTCCAAGCTTGGGTTCGGCCATCATAGGTGTGTTTGAGAGAGGGAGAGGAGGAGAAGAGGATGGTGAGGAAGAAGATAGTATGGCTTGATCTTGGGATGATGGGCCAAAAATTGCACTTCTTTCTTCTCTTATTCTCTTCTTAGCTTTCTTCTTCTTCTTTCTCTTGGTGTAGGGGACGGTGGTGTGGGAGAGCAAGAGAGGAAAGGAGTGAAATGAGATTAGGGTTTGAGAGATAAGATAAAAAACAACTCCTTTTTGGTTTCTTAAACTTTACTCCACCATTAATTTCTCACCAACCAAGCATGAGATATTTTTCATGCTTTATGGTGGTGGTTGGGATAACCACCACAAGCCAACGTTTTTATGTGTTAAAGATAAGATGGCTTTTGGTTTTCCATTTGACCATTTGACCACCCTTTTGATTGGTTTAACTAATTAATTAATTAGATCATTAGGTTAATTAATTCCCATTTAACTTAATTCCATTTGCTTAAATTGCCTTCATACATCCACCCATGGTTGACCAATTCAACCATGGTGGCCGGCCCCACTAATGCTTGGTCCACACGCCACCTCACTTGGTGAGGTGGAGGTGGGTCCCAATTGGCCATGTCACCTTGGTCAATTCATCACCAACTTAGGTGATTTAAATTTAAATCCATTTCAACTACTTGGATCACCATTGGGCCCATGGCCCAATCACACTCACCTCCGACCCATTTACCTTAGAGTTTACATCATCTTGATCCGTTGGGTCCCAAATGGGTATTGGGCCCCATTTGACCATCCTTGGTCCAATTGACCATCATTGACCATTTAAATGATTTTAAATCCAATCCATGGTCCATTGGGCCATACTTGGGCCTTTATCCATATTTTGATCCAATCACCATTTATTCCATTAAATTAACTAATTTCCACCATTAAAATAAACAATATCCACCTATATATTGATTTACAAATTCCGGGCCATTACACATAAACCCATGGTTTCAAAGAGGTGGAATCCTACCAAAGACCGCTACGTGTCCTTGCGTCTTTCGTCCGGTAACCACTCACGATCGTTAACACCTTGTGAGTTCCCGTTACCTTATAATGCAATAAACAATTAAAACCAAGTCCCACTTGATTTACAATATTTTAAGTCCCTAAACCAATCCCCATGGTTTATCATTTTCACACTTATTTACCAAATTGCCATTGGTCTACTCTTTATTTAATATTTCATTTTAATATGCCAAACATAGTCCCTATGTCTACCAAACAATTACCATGGCGTTCGGCCATACACCATGGCCGAACCCATGGTCCATTAATTCAATTAATTACAATAATGCCATTATACTTATCCATAGCCATTTACCTTCCTTATTTTTCATATATTTACAAGATTGCCATCCATGGCTAATATAATTCCATTATTCTCACCCTTCATCCCTTGGTTTGGTGAATCATTTATTAAAATTATTCAAAGATCCAAACATGGCCCATTAACAAGTTCATGGTGTATGCCCGAACCCTTGATGTTTCTTTTCAATGGTTCACCAACTTAGGTCCATAAACCATAACCTATACTTGCATCCTCCCTTTAAAATACACATAAACATAAACCCATAAAATTGATTCATGGGGTTCGGCCAAACATCATGGCCGAACCCTATGTCCATTTATTTCACTTATTAACAATTTTGCCATCACCTTCATCACCTTAGGTTTAGGTTTCTAAAACTGATCCATACATTATACATAACACTCCAATTATAGAGACTTTCCAAATTTAGTCTCTACCTTCCATAATTAGATCATGATTAAAGGTTCCTTCCATATTTCGATCATACATCAAAACACGTAACAACTCCATAATTAGAAAGTCCTTAAATAGAAACTTTCTAAATTAATATCTAATTCCATAATTAGAAGGTTTCCAAGATAATCATTAATCCTTCCATACTTAGAAGGTTTCCAAATAATCATTAATCCTTCCATACTTAGAAGGTTTCCAAGATAATCATTCACCCTTCCATAATTGGAAAGATTCTAATTTAATAACCATCCTCCATAATTAGATAGTTTCTAAATTTAAACTCCACCTTCCCAAAAATAATTATCATACATTAAAATTACCATAACTACTGTATGGCGGAACCCTTTGGTTCACAATCCTCCTCCTACAAATTATTAAACATTGATCTTACATTTAATCCATTAAAATCCAATAAGACCCATTCAATTTATTCATGATTCTTATCCATTTAATCCTTTCAAAAAAATCATATAACCTTACCATCAACTCTTATTTAAAATTTACCAACAACCTTCCATGGGGTTCGGCCATGCACTATGGCTGAACCCTATGGTTCTTTCTTTCCATTAATTTGTCTTTCCATGGATCTAAAACCATATAATTATTCCATGACTTTCATCCCATAAAATATAATCACCAAAAGCATCCATTAAAACCATACATTAACCGTAATCCTTCCCAATTCTCTTCCATAAAATAACCCATAACCTTTCATGGGGTTCGGCCCTTCACCATGGCCAAACCCTATGGTCTATCAACCATTTTAAATCCCTTTTAAAACATTCATAATTAGTCCATGGTTTTCAACCCAAACACCCATAATTTAAACCATGACTTTCCATTAAATTAAACCATCCTTTTTCCCAATTCTTTTCCATGGGGTTCGACCATACATCATGGCCAAACCCTATGGTTCCTTATCTTAAACAAAAATATGAAATCACATACCAGTTTCGCGACTCCTTCAGCATGTTCTTTGCTCTTTCAATCCGTTCCTTCCTTGGCCTTCTCTCCTCCTTGCTGGCTACCCTTCCTTCTCTTTGTTATGCCGAGAATACCTTATTGTTAATATGCAAACCTGCGCCAAGACCCTTGCTAATTTGAGTATTGCCGTGAGCCTCTCCTTCTCTCCTTTTATTTACCTCTATGTCGTTCTATCTTGCTAAGATTTGCAAATCACAATTTCATGCATGCTGTGTACTCTTTGTCTCTTTAAGATAGACACTCCCAATTGGCTTTCTCTTTAGACAATGCTGTGAACCCCTCTTATATCTTGTTGCCTCTCTCTTTCATCTTAAAAAAAACTCCACACGGCCAATGCTAGATAGCAATTGCCGTGAGCCCTATTGTGTTGCCTCTTATAAAACCTCCATTTAAATCAGGAATAGAAAGTGCCACGCGCCCCATCCTTGTTGCCTCTTCCATTTCATTAAACCTTTCCTTTAATCCTATCCTAGATTAGAAGGTGCTAATAAATAATTCCCCTTTCTCTTGATAATGCCGTGTGCCCCTCTCTTTCATTCCACTCGGCCAACTTTTCTTTATTTGGATTTAAACATATTCTTTATTTAAGCGATAAGATATCATTGCTTAAACCAAATCCATCCACACGTTTTTACCCCATTTAAGACAATCCTTGGTCGCATATACTCCTTGATTTTTGTGATAGAAAATCCTATATTCGGCCATGCAATCTTTTATTTAATTCTCTCACTCGACCATGCATATCTCTTATTTATAGATATTGCATCACTAGTTAAAGTCAGCCCCATTCAATTATTATTGAAACCATTTACCAAAATCCGTTGGGTCTTAATTGGGCAAAGACCCAACACTTTACCCATATAAGATCCATATCTAAAATTCACAAATTAAATGGGTAATTCCCGTAAATATTTATAACTTGAAAATCTGGGGTGTTACAGAGGGAAGATGGAGGATTTCCATCTCATGGGAGAGGAAACCCATACACGTTGGGAAGGGGAAGACCCCTAGCTTAAGCCATGTGTCTACTTGGTTAAACCAAGGGACACATGGGAAAAACCAAATATTTATGAGGAAGTGGAAGGGTTTAGGTTGTTATAAAGAGACACCACACGTCACACCACCCCTTTGGCCGACCCCTCCATAGAGAATTTTCCATCTCATTCTCTCTCTCTCTCTCTCTCCCCCACATTTGGTCTTAACACTTAGAGGACCAGCAAAGCATCAAGCAAAGAGAAGAATTAAGGAAGAATTGGAAGGAGTTCCGTTGAAGAACAAGGAGGTTTTCATCTCTCTCTCCCAATTCGTCTCTAGATTTAGAGAAATCAGTGAAGAACCACGGAAGTGAAGGATTAAGGAGGAATTCAGAGCAAAAGAAAAAGAAACGAAGGAGACAGGAAAGAAAGTAAGGTTCTATGTCTCATGGTATTAAATTTAAGAAACTAAGGGAACCATGGTTTCGGCTATGGAATGGCCGAAACCATGGGGTCCATATTTGATTGAGATATTTGGGCGGCCAACTAGTTATAAGGCCATGAACTTGAAATCCATTCAAGGAATGATTAAATGGTTGAAACAAACGTGGAAGGATATTCGAAAATTATGTTGTAATACTAAGATTGGGAGAATAATGGACAAGACCCTAGTTTGGTTAGTGAGTAGAGTATACTCACTGATTTTAAAATATGTATGACATTATATATATTTTAAATGATAAGAAATGAATTCCATAAGGAAGGGTCAAGTCCAATGTACAAACCAAAGAAGCCTGTCCGCAGGATATGTTTTTATCATCCGCGGACAGGTTTTTATCATCCGCAGGATGAGTAGCAGACGGAGACAGGGTGTTGTCCACGGGACAGATTTTACCATCTGCGGATGGGTTTTTATCATCAGCAGGAAGGGTGGCGGACGGGAACCCCATGAATGATTTTATGAGTCCATGAATATTTAAAAGTTAATTGATTAACTATGGATTATCAGGTTAAGAAATAAAAAGAAAGGAATGATGGTTGACCCAGATTGTTTAAAATAAAACAAGGATTAAAAAGAGGGTCAAAAACCAAAGACTGAGGTTCGGCCATGTTGCATGGCTGAACCCCATTGATGGGTCTTGGTGGACATGAACACATTTTAGCCACGTCGTACGGCCGAACCCCATTGAGGGTCTTAACCGGTTTAAGGATTATGATGCGTAAATGTGACTGAAATGAAAAGTTGATTTTTAAATTGATATATGTGTATGATTAAATTGATAAGGTAAAGAGGCGTGATTCGGTTTCATGTGACGGATAGCGATTGTTCGTGCGAAACAAGAAAATGACAGTAAATCGGACTTGGGTAGGATTCCTACCTTATGGAAATACATGTGGATCTTATATGGTTTTGTATTTTTCCAACATGATGACTTACTTTGAATTATGAAATATATATGTGTATGAACTGTTTTGATGGCATATTGTAATTTGAAAAGGAAGGACATCTTTGCACTCAGCATCTCATGCATGCATGGGAGGGAACATAAGGGAGAAGTCCACGCTCCATTCGGGGTTTCCGATAAACAAACGTGGGGAAGAGATATACGATGTTTGAAATGAAAGAGGAGTCCACGCTCCATTCGGTGGGACCGATAAGGCATACATGTTGAAGCATAACAGTGAATACCATGATGTGGCTTGTTCATCAAGAGGATTAGCAATGTGAGTTGTCATATGGTTGTTGGGTGGGAGATCATTGACATATGACACCCATGGCATGACATCAAATTAACATGATTTTATTATGAGTATCATGCGCTGATTTTAGTTCTACAAGTTGTTTACAGTTTTGATGTAATACCCTAGACTTTTCAATATATCAATATTTATGAAAATGCCATTGGAGTTATGAATTAAAGGGTTATGATCGTAGATGAGAAAATGGTGGGGCCCATTGTTCAAATAAGACCCAATGTAGGTGTATGGGATTAAATTAAATTAAATGGGTAATGTACATTTATTTGGGTCAAAGTGGGTAATTGGGTCAAAGGACCTAAATGGGACCCAATGGGTTGTGGTTGACATGTGTGACCATTAGGTGAGCTCAAAGCTTAATTGGTTTTAAGTAAATGTTTGAGTTTGGATTGAGATAAATTAAATTGTGGAGTTTAGTTGAGTTAAATTTATGGGTTGAGTTGCATTAAATGAGTTGGATGGAATATTTATTTCAAGTGAGTGAGGTGTAAAGAGGAAAGGTGTTTGGTGGTTTCAAATTCAAAACTATCCTACACGTTGGTTGCATGTTGGGGGGGGTGGTTTACCTTATGCATGAAACTCCAAGATAGATGATAAATGGAAGGTGGCGTTTTTATGAAGTTACAAAATGGGTTCACACTTGGAAGGGGGGGAGTTTCATCTCAATGATGAAACTCTCACTTGGGGCGTTGAAAGGATCAAAGGGAGCTGAATGGTTTGGTGGTCAAAGACAATACAAAACCTTTGGTTGGGGGGGAGTTTCATCTCATGGATGAAACCCCCACAAGGGTAAGTAAATGAGGAATGGCGGTTATAGGTTTCAAATTTATACATGCCGTTGGGGCACATGGGAGTTGCACATCTTGGATGAAACTTCAAGATGGAAGATGAATAGGTCTTGTGGAGGTTACACAAGATATTACCTTAGAGCCGTTGGAGCCTTGGGAGTTTCATCTCAAGGATGAAACCCCAAGGGAAGCATTAAGGGAAAGGTTAAGGTGATGGGAGTTACACAAGGGTTTAATAAAAAACCATCACCTTGGCCGACCACCACTTTTGGAACAAAAGACTTGGATCTCCATCTCTCTCTCCCTTGGACGGTTTTCATCTCAGAAGACAAAGATTATTGGCTGATTGTATCTCATACCAATCAGTCCATAACCAATCCCTCCACCAAGACAAGTAGACTTAGAGAAAAGGAGTTGCACCTCTAGGTTTATCATTTCCATCCAAGGACAAGTTCCTATCTCTCTCCCTCTCTCAAATCAACACTTGGGATGATCAACTTCAAGGAGTTTCCAGCAAGATTAAGCTTGGCTAAAGGAGAAGGAAGGAGGGACTAAGGAGAGGATCAAAAAGTAGTCAAAGAACTGAAGGAGTCGCGATATTGGTAAGTGCACTTTGAACTCTTGCTAAATAAGTTGGTTAAGGGAATATGATCCGGCCATCTTATGGCCGAATTTACCAAAAGTTTGGATCAAGGATTATGCTGTCTAAAAATGGAAAAACATGGACCATAGGGTTCGGCCACTTGGGATGGCCGAACCCCATGAAAAGATTTGGTAATTTTTATGGTTTTTGATAGATAAAAACCATACCATGTTTTGAAGGTGTAAAGGGCTTTTTAAATGGAGATAAGTTTACTATTTTGGAGCGGCTATGGCATGGCTGAATCATGTTGATGCTATGGCTAAGTTGCTGATCAAAACCATGGACAAATATTGGAGGGTTTGCATCAAGAAAACCATACGGTTCAGCTAAGTGTATGGCCGAACCCCATGGACTGTTTTTATGGATTAATTAGGGTAAGATCATGGTTGAAAATTATGGATGATGATATGATTATCTATGGACTTAGTGTAAGTAAATAACCAACCATGGTTAGATGATGGACTAATTGAATTAAGAGAACCATAGGTTCAGCCATGTGTATGGCCGAACCCCATGGACTGTTTTGATGGATAATCGGATTAAGTTTATGATGGAAAATATGTAATAATTATATGCTTTGATTTAAGAATTATATGGACTTAGTATAGGTAAATAATCAGCCATCATGGATGATGGAAAGAGGAACAAAAACCAGTTTGATGAGGTTCGGCCATGAAGTATGGCCGAACCCCACTAATGGTCACTGGTGGCCTTAGTGTGTAGTTAATAATGTGATTGAAGATGTATGTAAGAATGATTTAAAGACCAAATCAAGTGGTGAGGTTCGGCCATGTTGTATGGCCGAACCCCACCAAGGTGGATTAATTTTGGTTATTGGTTTTTAAGTAAAAATTGAACAAGGGTAGTATAGTGGCACTATTGTAAATATGGATGAAATGTTCAAAGATGAAATGATCAAAGGAATGGAAATATGAGCCAAAACCAAAGTGGTAAGGTTCGGTCATGTTGTATGGCCGAACCCTACCAAGGTACATTTGGAGGATTAGGTTATTTGGATAAATAAAAGAGAGATCAAAGTTTAAATGGGTGAGGTTCGGCCATGGGGTATGGCCGAACCCCACAAAGTGGTTTTTGGGATTTAGACTAAGTTGGAATCATATGGTTAAATGTTTGATTTGCTGTTATATAAATATGGCCACGGGACTTGCTTGAACGGTGTACGAGTTGTGAATGGGTGACGGTTTAAAAGAACGGTTAACCTAAGTGAACATTGTGTAGGTTTCCTACCTTTTTGAACCACACTTATATTTGATGTTTTATCATAATTTTTGATGTATTATGTGCTAAGTTATTATGTTTCAAGTTGGTTTTGTAAGTTATGTTGTATTTACAAATGACATGGACACATTGACATCTCATGCATGGCATGGGGTGATGATTATGGAAACCGGAGGCCACACTCCGTCGGGGCGTCCGAAAGACACTTTGGGGTACCTTGGTGATGAGAATCCCATCAAGAGGAATCCGGAGGCCACACTCCGTCGGGGTGTCCGAAAGACTACTGTGGGTACCTTGACGATGAGAATCCTGTCAAGAGGAAACTATGTATAATTGTGATGGTTGAGAATCATTACATGTGCATTTCATACATAGCATTGTTTTTATGAGAATTTGATGGACATGTATTATTCTATTATTTGCATGTTTTGTTACTAACCTTGTGGTAACCTTAATCGGAAACACCTACTGGGTGCGTTGATCTAACGCCCTATCTCTATCCATAGTGGATGACGCAGGAAAAGGGAAGAACGAGGACTTTGAAGGAGACCAAGCGTAGGAGCTTGGGTTATGAATGGACTTTGATATATGTATTGATTTATGGACTTTTTATTTGGACAATGTAATTTGATAGCTAGATGATGTTGGCATGTAATAATGTAGTTAACTAGTTACTATGGTTTGGTTTATTTTGGATGGTTTGGAATGAATGTTAGACTAAGGTTATTTTAATAATTTTGGAGAATATGATTATGTACTTTGCTATCTAAAGATGTAAAATGCAGTAGTCTTAGGATCTATTATAACCCGCAGTTAGATTAAGATTAAGTATATTCCGCAAGTCTTATTTGTACCATGTGTGGATCGATTCTTATGGATTTAGTTCATACGCACATGGGCTTGGCCAGTTAAGGGTCGGACTTTAGAAGTCCGAACTTAACTCGCATCGTGACATTCCGCCCCGATCACTTGTCTATTATTATAAAAAAAAAAAAAAAACTCTGATTTAGAAGTGAAAAGGGCGGGCTGTTACATTTGATATTATGTATCTATCGTGATTTTATACTAATCCTATGTGTACAACCCTACTTGGAATTCCTATTAGGCGCGTTGACTAACGCCCTACTTCTACCTTTAGATGATGGTACAGGGAATGGAACAAGCGATGGACGTGAAAGAAGTCAAGCTTAGGAGCTTGAACAATTTATGATTATTAGACATTTATGATAATTTTGGACAATGTATTTTGAGATAATTGCATTTTGGGACTGTAATAACTTAGAATTATCTTGCTATGGTTTGATGTTACTTTTGGATATTAAGTTCAGTTATTTTAGTGGTGATTGACTTCCTTGCTAATTAATATTTTGGATGGTATTTGTAATCATATAATAATTCCGCAATATTCTTAATGCGTACGAAGTGTTTTAGTGGACTTGTCCACGCGCACGTATTGGTGGCCAGTTAAGGGTCGGGCTTAGAAGCTCGGACTTAGCTCGCGTCGTGACGTCCCGCTCTCTCTCACTCTTTATTTATAAAAAAAAAAAAATAGACTCTGATTTTCGGCTAGTGAAAAAGGGTAGGGCATTACAGCCCTATTCCTTGAGAGTGAGAGGCTGACTAAAAAACTCAACAAGGTTAAAGATGAAATCCTTAAGCTCTCCAATCAAGTGGAAGAGTTGAAAGATGAAAAATTTCTTCTAACTCTAAGCTTAGTCTCTCAGATATTGAAAACACTAAGCTTGAAGAAGATGTTACAAGACTATCTTTGGAAGTAAAAGATTTAAAACTTCATAAAGAAAAATTCCAAGATAGGTTTACCTAAGGAGATGAAAGGCTTAAAAGGCTCCTTGGTTCTGGTAAACATCACGGTGATAGGTCTGGACTTGGTGCCTCATCCACTAAAGTACATATGAATCATGAGGTGCTCAGAAGAATAGGTATCTCGCGCCCGTCAATGGGTCAGTGCAATTTCTACCACAAGGATGGGCATTTCAAAAGAAATTGCTGTCATATGAAGAGATACCAGGAAAGGAAAGCACTAAGACACAACAAATAAAGCCTAAGCTTAAAAGACATCCACCAACACCTAATCCTAAAAGAAACCCAAGGAAGGTGGATACAAGGCAAGACTGTTTGATAAGACAGATGAATCATGTCTTAAAAGAGTTGATGAATCAAACGCTTGGTCATCAAAGGTACGATCGTAGGGGTGTGTATGCAACACCAAATGCCACAATGTTTGTACCATAACCAATCTATTGATTGTGTTTGCAAGTGAGAAAGAGAGGAGAAGAGAAGATCATAAACAACCAATCTTTAGATTGAGTTTGCAAGTGAGACAACTATAATCTAGGAAAGCTTTGGTCAGACCAAGTTTCCTTGTCACCCTGAGCTTGTGATTGCTATACGACGGCTGCAAGAAGGAGCGTCAGACTACATTGGGTGAGATCTTCAAGAAGTGCACATCAACGAGAAAGGGCTTTAAGGAAAGTGCTTCTTGGTTTTAATTTTGCTTTTAAAACCTGTTACCCGAAAGTGGATTTGCTCTGGAACCATTATAAAAAACTCTAGAACGTTGTCTCTGGCACAGTGGTGGGTGGAATTCCCAGCCGATTGAGTGAGGTGGAATTCCTACTCTAATTGCGAGGGTGTAAGTCCCACATAGTTAATTTGGGGATAGCTCAAGGTTGAGTGATTCCTAACAGTAGATGTAGGTTGGCGAACCGAACCACTATACATTTTGTGTCCTTGTGTTTGTGGTGTTAGAGCTAATCACATTTGCTAATATTTTATACACATACTTGATTGTTGTATCTGCTGCACTTAATTAATCAATCAAGAAAAAATTAAAAAGGACCAACGAAATTAGATTGACCTGCTCACCCTCCCTCTAGGGTCAATCAAGATGTTGTAGCACAGTGTAAAGGTACTTTCAAATACATTTTAGAATTTAATATAAGTGGTGAAATAATTATTTGAAGATGCCAGGATGATTCAGAGTTTATGAAATCCATGAAGATTGAAGCTCGATTAAGGATGAAATTGATTGCAAATATTTGGCAACAAATTCTGAAGCCCAAGCCCAATGAGTCAAGATTGGAATCCATGTGTTAAGCCCCACAATCCAGGCCCAATTCAAAGCCCACATCGCAATTCCATGAGCCTAAACCTCATGTGCATAAGTCATTTTGCGCCAACACAAAGCCTCTATTCGTACAGACCCTAGTGCGTCCCACATGCGCAAATCCTATTGTGTGTTGCGGCAACTCCCATTCCCAAATACCTCATGCGGCAAGATTACATTCCAAGAAACCCTAGTTGCGCCTTCACACTCCAAAAAACCCTAAGTTGAAACTTAATGCACCTCCACCTCATCCAAGATCCATTCCATTGCAAAAGAGACCCCTACTCTCCATGTGCAAAACAGATCTCACATGTGCCTACACTCATGAAACCCTAAAGCCTCCACCTCTCGAAACTCTAAGCTCATGCACATAAAACGAGGAAAACCCTAAACCTTGGCCGTCCATTACCATCCGTACATCCCTCTGCTCTCTTTAGTTAAACAGATCTCCGCCCTCCATCTCACTAAACCCTAACCCAAAACCATAGCCTTCCTCCATTAGTTGGTCAAATCCTAGCCCTTCATTCATAAAAACCCTAATCAATCTTGGCCCTCCATCCATTAAAAAACTTTAACCCATCTTGGCCTTCCATTCTCACTCAAAATCCTATAAATAGCTGTAATGGCCTTCTGTAAAATTCGAATTTGGTCCTTTCGAACTCAAGCTCTGGCTTGGAAGTAAGGAAGGAAAAGTAGAAAGAAAAGAGAAATTGAAAAAATCAAGTGAACTCCAAGGGTTTTTAGGTTTGATCTCTGTTTTCAATTTCCAATTATATCTTGTAATTTCTATTTCAATTTCAGCATATGAAAATTCAAATTCCATGTTTGTTAATAAAATCAAAGTGCAATGAAATATTTAGTTTTCTATTTTCCAATTAATACATGTTTGTGTAATGAATGTTATATTTTTAATTTTTAATTTTTGGAATTAATGCTATGGTTGAATTTTACATAGGTGTTATAAAGTCAGATGTGATGAAAATTTAGGCTTGAATAGGACTTCTCTTCTGGTTTCTAAGGCTTTTGTTTACAAAAGTGCGATGAAAATTTAGAACCAGAAATGAAGCCTAATTCTTGTTTAGTCTAAGGTTTGATTTTTGGATTACTTATTTAAAATTCACAGACTTAATATTTGGGAATAAATTTAATTGAATAGTATGAATGCAGCATTGTTTAGTTTACGTGAGCTCTGGATTCTATGCTTCGGTTTATGTTAATAAAATCTGGAAATAAAATGCCATCTTGATTTTCCATGACTAATTCCATTGTAACTTATGTAGATTTATTTGATTTATTAATTCATTCAATTTTAATATTTCTTCCAACTTCGATTTAAATGATGGAACTAGGTTGAGATTAAAAATGCTGATTTCTAATTAAATCTTGGTAAAATTTGAGTTGTTTCTGATTTTTCTTAATTATTCCACCACTGCATGTTTCAATTTATTGCTAAAGTTATTAATTGGTTAATATTTTAAATTTTTTTTATAATTCCATTGTGTTCGACCTCGTACTCATTCGCTACACTATCTATGGTTCGTGCGTTTGCGAGTATAATTGTAAAACAAGTACAACAAAGTGCATGCATCCGTTCTTCGTCATCTTCTTTGTATGATTATACCCTATGCTACTAATAGTGTAGATTCCCTCCGTCGTCATCCCTCAGCCATGCTGCCACGTCCCTTCCTCTCCATATAAGTATAGGAGCGGATGAGAAGCTTTTCATCTGTTTCTCTCAGCAAACGCTCTCTCTCCCTCATTCTTCTTCTAGTTTCGACTTTCTGCAACTAGCTGAACAGTTGAGAAGTGGAACTTCTTCTGCGAACACCTTTTTAGCGTGGAGACCCTGCCAGAGGTACCATTCTTACCCTCTTCTCGTTTATTAACAATGGATAGGAAAATTGGTATTTAAAAATGGTGTTTTGATACGTTTAGAAAAAGTGGAAAAAATGTCTTTCATTCACTTAGTTTAAGTACCCGTGAGATCGACGTGCTTTTAATTAAATTATAAATGCTGATTTTCGAAAATACAGTACGTATGATATAGAATTTATCTGTAAAGTTAAATTTTGGAATTTTTCTTGAAAGCCAAACCATTATTTTGGAAATTCAAATTTCCATTCAAAACTGAACTTCTGGGTTCTAGTCAGATGTTCGATATGTCTGACCTGAGAAAGAAAATTTAATTTCTCTTTTTTTAGTAAATTTTTTTTTATTGGACTTCCGATATACTTATGTCGGAACTCTGATAGTCTCCCTGTCATACTTTCGATATTTCTGACTATTGGAATTCCGATAATGTGGGATCGGACTCCCGACCCTCGAGTAAAAAAATTCAAAATTTAGTTTTTGGTTAGAGATTCATGGATTTGACCGATTGGGTGATTTGTGTGTTTACTGTTTTCATTAATCTTTTACTGCCTTCTCATTCCAGACATGACTAACTCTACTAACCAACTAACTTTTTAACTCACTGACTTACTAACATGACTAATTCGCTAATGTTGTGATAAAAGTTTTACATTTGTTGCTCGCAACTGCATGAACCATAAAATAGTACATTGAATGAGAGCGAGGTCGAACCCAATGGAATTACAGTAAATATATCCATGTGTTTACAATTGTTAGTGCCTCGGCTTGGCCAAAGTCCCTATGTTTGTCAATTCCATGACTCAGAAAGAAGCACTTGCTAGAAGTTTGAAGACCAAATGTGATCAAGAATGAAGATCACGCTCCACCGGATTGAAGCTCATCGTTATGGCAATCACAAAACAAGTAATATGGCCATAGATGACTTTAGGTGGTACCCACACCACAGAGAGGCCTATCTAGGCTTAGTGGAACAAATGGTTAAATCATAAAAAACCTAGAGAGAAAGTTTGACAGTGAATTAAGAACCCAACTTAGAAATATATATTTTGGTTTCACTGTCAGTTCGACCAGTTGTGTCTCACCGACCCCTTGGTGAAGTCAGGATCGACCCATCGTCGTTAAGGACTGGTCTTCCAGAATGACATAGGTTCACGTCCCGGATTTTCAAGGCAATTATTATATGCGATATTATCTATTTTAATTGTTAAATTTAAGATTTATAGATGGATAAGAATTGGGGCAATGGTCCAATTATGATCCAACGGATCATGATAGAGTTGATTTTAATTAATTGGGTGAATGTGGTCAATTGGGTCAAATACCCAATTGGGACCCAATGGCTCAAGATGAATTGATTTAATCGGGTCATGTACCCAATTAAGACCGAAGACATGGGATCCACCTCATCAAGTGAGGTGGCAAGTGTGTGAGGTGACATGGAAGTGGCACAGCCAAGTGGGACCCAAATCCATCTCATCAAGTGAGGTGGCGTGTGGTCTAAGGCCACATGTAGGGCCGGCCACCATGGTTGACTTGGTCAACCATGGTGAGCTCATGGGTGTGAGTTCAAGAGGATTAAATGAAGAGAGTTGAGTTAAGGAATTAATTAATTAAGAAATAAATTCTAAGTCTTGAGTTAAGAGTTACATAGGTGAGTTCAAATCAAGATTGAGTTAAATGGGAAGTGAGTTCAAAATAAACAAGTGAGTTGAAAGGGAAGTGGAAGGGACTCTAGGTGAGTCAAAGAGGGAGGTGGAGGGTTTCCATCTCATGGAAACCCTAGACAAAAATTTGTTGGGAAGGGGGAGAAGGCCAAGTGTAAGCCATGTGTCTCTTTGGTTAGCCAAGGGACACATGGGAAAGACCACACCTTAATGTGGGTGGTTGGGAGGTTAGGGCTTACACACCCTCCCTTGGCCGATCCTCCCTTAGACAAAAGAGTTGAGATTGTTTCATCTCACCCTCCCCTCCTCTCCCTCTCTCAACCCTCACCTAGGGCCGAACCCTCCCTTAGGGTTTTTCATCTCAAACACCTCTAAGAAACCTAGAGATCTTCTCATCTTATCTATCTCTCTTCCTCTCCATTGCTACACCTAGAACACTAAGGAAAGGTTGGTCTTTCACACAAAAGACATTAGCTCAAGGGACACCCCACAAGTGTGGCCGAAATCCACTCCCATTTCGGCACTAAACGTGGAGAAACTGAAGAACGAAGGAGGAAGAAGAAAGGACTAAGGAAGGAGAAGAACGGAGGAGCAAAAATCAGACCTAAAGAAATGGAGGAGTCGCGGAATAGGTATGTATTGTTTAACAAGGGTTATGGAATAAAAAGAGGCTAAGGAAACCATGGTTTCGGCTATGGAATGGCCGAAACCATGGGGTTCCATTTCAGATTGAAATGAGTGGCCGAAATGTAAAAGAAAAATCCATCCAAGAAGATGGTTAAGCATTTGGAATGAAAATACCCTAACCTTGTTGGTGGGTAAGATAGGTTACACAAATGAAGTTATGACAAGGAGAACTATGGTAATACATGATTAAATGGATGATAATATGTATGTTAAGTATAAGTAATGAAGTTCATAAGAAGGTGATCAAAGAACATGGTTCGGCCCCTTGCATGGCCGAACCCTATTTTTGATATATAAGGACCATTTGAGGACTCAAAGAAAAACTAGATGAGGTTCGGCCATGTTGTATGGCCGAACCCCATCAAGTGCTAGGACATGTTGGATGTAAACACCCATCTTCAAGGTGATATGAAATGGAAATAGGATGAAGAGGAGGAGCCATGGGTTCGGAAATGTTGTATTGCCGACCCCATCGAGGAATTTTTATGGATCTAAATATGTTTTAAATGATTGATTATGGATTATCAAGCTAAGAAATGAGAAGATGAAAATGAAGAACCATGGGTTCGGCCATGTTGTATGGTCGAACCCCATGGATTATTTTATGGATCTAAGTATGTGTAAATAAATTAAGTGACTAACTATGAAAAGAAATGATGGCTAAGATGGGAAGATGATGAAAAGAGAGAACCATGGTTTCGGCCATGTTGTATGGCCGAACCCCATGGATGATGTAACGCCCCGCCCTTTCCGAAGATCAGAGTCTATTTTTATTTTTTTAAGTCGGAACAGAGCGGGCGTTACAGTTGGTATCAGAGCTAAACGGGAAGTTGAATCATCGAAGTAAGATTAATACAGTTTCATGTCTCACTGACTGATAAGAATCCTAACTGACCGACTCTTCGGAGTCCGCTGACTGGGGGCAGGATTAATTTACTTCGAGTGACTCGGACTGAACAATCAATCTGAGAACAACGATGAAAGATAGCAAAGCAAAGTCAGTCATCATAAGTGGATATATCAAACATAGCAAAGTAGGATTCACTCCCCGATATCCAAAGATTGAACAACAAACAACAGGAAATTAGAGATTTCCCTAGAAACACAAGGAAACCAAGTGTGAAGATTTGGCAATTTCCCCAAACAAAGTACATGTTATGATATATGAAATCCCCCAAAACCAAGATTGGTTTTTATTGGAACTGTTGTGGTTCATTTATGTGTTTATATGTTATGGGACAGTTATGTCGAGCAACGTGGAATATACGGAGTTATGGGACAGAGGAACCCCAAGTAACCTAATAGACTTGGTGTCTGCTTCCAACAACTCCAGCATGGAAGTTAACATGGATCTTCAGAAGGGACCTCCCAAGGAAGTTGAAGAGGATCTAGCACCTTTTCCGGAGGATCCTATGGAAGATATTCCTATAATAATGGAATCGGTTGGGGAGATAGATCCCTACGATACGTGTGAGTTGTACAACCAAGACGGGCACAACTGTAGGTATTGTCCTCACCCTCTAGGCATTGTCTGCCCAGCTTGTGGACTACATGGGCACGGAGAGGCAAGGACTAATTGTCTTTATATTGGAGGACCAGGGGTAATACCCTGCATGACATGTGGAGTATTGGGACACATGGCGATGACATGTCTTGATAATTGCTTTAGGTTCGCTGATGATGCAGAATCTTCTACGGAAGACTAAGCTAGAATAGTAGTAAAGAAAAAGAGGGTTATTTTGTAAGGGTTGTGGGAGCATTTTGTGTTATTTTGAAGGGTTTGTTTTACCCTACCAACCCTTGTACAAAATGAAGTATTATTATATATAAAGTTTGCACTTTTATGATTCTATGAAGATTTAATATCATTTAATGTGGTTGCGAAGAAAACTAAGTTAACAATATTTCAGTAAATTAGGAAAGGATGGCACCAAAGAGAAAGACTCGACAAGACGGTAAGGGGAAAGAGAAGTTCGTATATGAGAAGGAGCCATCAGTTCATGATAAGGAGAAATCAGATCATGAAAAGTCCCACCATGAGGAACATTTGCATCATTCTCGGCAGGAGGAGGACGAGAGTGAACATCTTTCTCGGCGGGAGGAAGAAGGGAACATCAGAAGCCATCGGGTTTACTGAAACCTTTACTAGTGACAGAGTGGAAATGGGATCACATTTCCATGGATTTTGTGACGGAATTACCCAGATCGTCAAAGGGCAATGATGCCATATGGGTCGTAGTTGACCGGCTGACCGAGTCCGCGCATTTTATTCCTATCAAGATGACAGATTCATCTGAGGGGTTGGGTCGGTGGTATATCAAAGAGATCATTCGGCTACATGGCATTCCCCGAACGATAGTATCTGACAGAGATGGCCGTTTTACCGGTAGGGTATGGCAAAGCATGCATTCAGCTATGGGGACAGATCTACTGACAAGCACTGCATTTCATCCACAGACTGACGGACAGTCGGAGAGAACGATACAAACACTGGAAGACATGCTGAGAGCATGCATGTTAGATTTCAAGGGAGGATGGAAGGACCATCTGCCTCTGGTAGAATTCTCTTATAACAACAGCTATCAGGCAAGCCTTCAGATGGCTCCCTACGAGGCCTTATACGGTAGACTGTGTAGGTCACCGGTGTGTTGGACAGAGGCTGGAGAGCCTGCATTGATTGGACCGGAGCTAGTTGCAGAGACTACAACACAAATTAAGTTGATACGTCAACACTTATTGACTGCACAAAGTCGGCAGAAGAGCTATGCTGACAAAATGAGAAGATTTCTCGAGTTTGAAGTGGGGGACATGGTATTTCTAAAGGTCTCGCCACGGAAGGGACATATGAGGTTTGGAAAGAAGGGGAAACTGTCACCAAGATATGTGGGACCGTTTTCCATCATAAGAAGGATGGGGGATGTACATTACCAGTTAGCACTTCCTTCGCAGTTAGCAGCTCTACACGATGTGTTTCATGTGTCGATGCTAAGAAAGTATAATCCGGATCCGTCCCTTATTTTGAACGTCCAAGATATTGAAGTGCAAAGCGACGTGACGTACGTCGAGAAACCGGTCAGAATAGTGGAGACTGAACAAAGGGTGTTGCGGAATAGAGCGATTCAGTTCGTCAAAGTGGTATGGGACCGTCATGGTGTTGAAGAAGCCACTTGGGAACTTGAGTCGGAGATGAGAACAGCTCACCCCGAATTATTTGTGTAGTTAATTTGAAAACCCTACTTCGTTCGATTTTCGGGACGAAAATTTTTAAAAGAGGGTTATATTGTAACACCTCAATTTCTCAATAAAAAGGGATAATTATGAAAATGCCCCTGGGTTGGAAAAATTTAATGTTTGTGATATTAAATGAGGAAAATGTGGGGCCCATTACTCAAACTAAGATCTTAAGAGCATATTATAAGGGTTAGATTAAAATGAATGGATAATGTGCATCAATTGGGGTCGAAAATGGTTAAATGGGTCAAAGGGCCCAATTCAGATCTAACGGGTCTTAATGGATTATTTGACCATTGTGTGAGCTCAAATTAAATGGGGTTAAGCTGAATTGATTGGAAATCACGTGGAGCAAAAATGGGTAGGCTTGATGCACATGTGAAAACCATTTAAAAATGGCTAGATCACCATAATTGGGTCATGGCGTCAAAAACGGGTCAAGGGGCTAATTGGGGACCCAATGGGTCGGGTTGACCTTGTTGACCACGGATGACTGTGTGGGCCCTCAAATGAGCTCAATGGTAGGTCAAATCAGGTTGAGTCGGATTGGAATGAGTTGCATTTAAATTAAATGGTTGGGTTGACTCAAGTGTAATAAATGTATGGTGTTTAATGTGGTGAGTTAAATCATTGAGTTAATTGAGTCAAAATGGAAATCAAAGGGGCTGTAAATCAGTGAGTTGAAGGGAATATGAGGAGGTGGCTTGGTCTCAAACCAACCAAAACAAGTCCCACACGTTGGGGACTTGTTGTGGGACTTGTTATGGTGATTTTCATGCTAAGTTTAAATGCAAATGGATGGGATTGGGATGAGATATATGGAGAGCTGAATGGCTGCATTGGTTGGTGCCAAGGGGTGCTTTGGATGGCACCCAATACCCATCGATTTTGTCAAGTAGTTATGAGGGAATTGAGAGGTCATGGTGGCTGAAATACAAAAGGAATGAACCCCATGTTTGGCCGAATTTACATTGCCAAAAATCTTAGAATTCCCATCTCTCTCCCTCTCTCAAGAACACCCCTCCTTGACCGAATCAGTCTTAGTGTTTCTCACCATTGATCAAGCACAATTTCGGCTAGAAACTAAGGAAGAAGGAAGGAAGCAAGAGGGAAGAAGGCAAGGAGCAAAAGGCAAGAGGAAAGGCAAAAGAAATTGGTAAGAATTCCATACAATTTTGTTTAATAAATTAGATTAAGTGGAACATGAATTGGCCATGGAATGGCTGAATTTATCAAGGACCTAAACCTTGGTTAAAGGTTGTTTAAATTGGTAAAAAGATATCATTGGGTTCGGCCACTTTGGATGGCCGAACCCCATGAGATTTATGTGGGTGTTTTGATGGTTTTTGGAGGCTAAAACCATGCAAAAATGATGGAGAATTATATGTGTTTAAGAGGCAAGATAAAGGAGTTTGAATCAGGGATTTAAAGGTCATGATTTGGTCATGTATGGCCGAATTCATCAAAGGTTTAACCGTGGGTAATGGTTGTTTAAAAATGATGAAATGGATCATTGGGTTCGGCCACCTTGGATGGCCGAACCCCATGAAATGATGTTGGTATTTTGATGGTATTTGTAGATTAAAACCATACAAATGATGGACCGTTTTGGATGATTAAATTAGACCTAAGGTAAATGGTTAAAGAGATTCAAATCAAAGGCCATAGGGTTCAGCCAATGAGTATGGCCAAACCCCATGAAATCATATGATTATTGTATGGTAATTTTGATGGTTTTGAGAGATAAAAACCATACAAGATTATGGTGTTTTTATTGGAATTAAATGAATATAAGTTTGTTGTTTGGGTTGGCCATTGGATGGCTGAACCATGTAGTTAACATGGTTAAAGGGTAGAGTCCAATTGGTATGCAAATAAGGGAATCATTGAGCAAAAGAACCATAAGGGTTCGGCCATGTGTATGGCCGAACCCCATGGACCACTTTATATGGATTATTTTATGTGGAATGTTTTACTGAATTAAAAGGTTTCAATGTAAAGTTCATGGAACATTTTCTTAATGGTTGGTAAAGGATCCTTGTGAACAAATGGGTAAGTCATGGGTTGGCCATTTCATGGCCGAACTATGGGGTCCTATGGCTAAGATTAGGACTTGGAGGTGTAAATGGGAAAGCCATTGGGTTCGGCCATGTGTAGGGCCGAACCCCATGGACCATGACTATGGGTTTTGTGTGGATCCGTTCCATGGAATTGATCGGATATTTTAAAGGTTAAAATGGGATATAATTGAGTATTGGAACCAATGGCAGTTTGGTGATTAAGGTTAGTAACCAAGAAATGAATTAAGGACCCAAATTTAGATGATGTGGTTCGGCCATGTTGTATGGCCGAACCCCATCAAAGACAAATGCTTGGGATTGAAATTGATTCATAGTCTATGTGATTAAGGTGACAGGTCTCTTTAGCGGCATGCGAGTTGTGATCCGGTGAAAAAGAACAAACACCGAAGCTAATCTTCAGTAGGTTTCCTACCTACTTGTAACCACATGTTTTTATGGTTTTATCTTGATTTTATGAGACTTATACTTACACTGGTTATACCTATTGATTTGAATAACAGAAATGATTTTCATGTTTTAATTGTTAATTGGCATCTCATGCATGATCATGGGATGACGGTGATGAAAAGCCTCCTTAAGTGATGCAGGTCCCGCCAGGAGTTGTAACATGATGTAAAATGCTACATTGGTCTCCTTAGGCGATGCAGGTCCCGCCAGGAGAAATGCTATTATGATTACCCTTCTTAGGCGATGTAGGTCCCGTCAGAAGGTAGATCATCAAGATGAAGTGAAAAGAACTGTGTAATACCTTGACGATGGAAGCCACGTTAAGTGATGCTGTGTTTATGCGTGATGGGTGGGGACTTATTACATGTGCATGCATAACATTGATTTATCTGTTTTTGTTACTTATGTGTATAATCTTGAACACATGTTTTATAAACTAACATTGTGGTAGCCCTGATCGGAAAACCTACTGGGCGCGTTGATCTAATGCCCTATTTCTATCCTTAGAGAATGATGCAGGGAAAAAGAAAGGAAAGGAGAAGGTCGAGGACCTGGAGCGGAGCCAAGCCTAATGCTTGAGAACTGGGATGGAATTTATGAATGACTTTTATTTTAATGCATTATTAAGGACTCGTAATAATGTAGATACCGCTATGGTTTGATGACAATTTGATGATATTTAGTTATGATTAAGTAATCTGAAAGTATGACATGTGCTTTGCTATCTGAAGAGAATTAGGATCTTAGGTTGATGATATTTCCGCGATTATGACGTTATATGTATATTCCGCAGACTTTAGTTTATTACCATGTGTGCTTTATTTATCGATGGTCTGGACCATTCACACATGGGTGGCCAGTTAAGGGTCGGACTTTGGAAGTCCGAACTTAACTCGCGTCGTGACGCCGCCCTCTTTGTTCCGACTTTAAAAAAAATAAAAATAAATAAAAAATAGACTATGATCTTCGGAAAGGGCGGGGCGTTACAGATGACTTTTAGGGACTTAGGTGTACTTAAAAAGTTAAATGATTAACTATGGAATATTAGATTAAAAAAAAATAAAGGAATGAATAGTGTTTGACCCGCTTTGTTTAAAATAAAACAAGGGTGAAAAAGGGGGTCAAAACCAAAAGAGTGAGGTTCGGCCATGTTGTATGGCTGAACCCCACTAATGAGTTTTGGGTGGACATGAACACACCCTATGGCCGAAACCCCTTGGGGGTCTTCACCGGCTTAAGGACTATGATCGTAAATGGAAAAGAATATGGGATGATGTAGGGGTTTATGGAAATCAAATGGATCACCAAATTGATGTATGTATATGTGTTAAATGTAATAAGGTAACGAGATTTCACAAACGGGTGTACAATCGGCTTTGACGCGATCGGTGATCGGTTTTGACGAAAATGTAAGGATACAATACTTGGACGTTGGTAGTGTAACACCCCAATTTCTCAATGAAGTGGATAATTATGAAAATGCCCCTGGTCTGTTAAATTAATTATTTTGTGATGTCAAATAAGGAAATGGTGGGCCCCATTGCTCAAATTAAGATCATATGAGCACATTATAAATGACAAGTTTGATTGGATGGGTAATGTACATCAATTAGGTCAAAAATGGCTAAATGGGTCAAAGGGCCCAATTGGACCCAATGGGTCATAATGGATGATTTGACCATTGTATAAGCTCAAATTAAATGGGGTTAAGCTGAATTGATTGGAAATCAAGTATAGCAAAAATGGGTAGGCTTGATGCATAAGTGAAAACCATTTAAAAGTGGCAAAATCAGCCCATTAATGGGTCATGTTGTCAAAACGGGTCAAAGGGCTGATTGGGGACCCAATTGGTCGGGTTGACTAGGTTGACCACAGATGACCGTGTGGAACCTCAGATGAGCTCAAGTGTGAGTTAGTTCAGCTTGAGTTGGATTGATTTGGAGTGAGTTTGAATTAAGAAAAGAGTTGACTCAAATATGGAGCATTAAATGTGTTCAGTTGGAATAAAAATATCATGAGTCAAGTGAGTCTAGAGGATATGGAAAGGTGTCTTAATCTCACCCAACACTTAATCAAACCCATCCCAGCCGTTGGAATGAAGAGGTGCCTTGGCAAAGCCAAGGGACACCAAGGTTGGGCGGCACCATGCATCTCATGAGATACATGTGTCAAATTATGAAGAGATGCAACGTTTGGGTGAAGGGGTGTCTTGGATGACACCCAATATCCCATCGTTTTTGGCAAAAATTAATGAGGGAAAATGAATGGAAGATGGGGCTGAAAGTACAAAAGGGAATGACCACCATGGTTAACCAATTTTTACATTAAAAATCTAAGATTTCCCATCTCTCTCTCCCTCTCTCCAATTCGTTTTTCCTGGCTGGAACAGCAGAGGTGTTTGCACCAGTAGATCAAGCACAAACCAGCAAAGGAAGGAAGGCAAAGAAGGATAGGAAGTAAAGAGCAAAGGCAAGACAAGAAGCTTGAGAAATTTGGTAAGAATTCTTATGGATTTTGGTTTTAAATATGAGTGTTAAGTTATGAATTTAGATGACATAATTTGGTCATGTATGGCCGAATTTGTCATAGGTCTAAACCATGGAAGATGGTGTCAAAGAATGATGGAAATGGACCATAGGGTTCGGCCACTTTGGATGGCCGAACCCCATGAAGATAATTGGTGGATTTTGATGGTTTTTGGAATTTAAAACCATACAAGTTTGGGACTGTTATTATATGTTTTATTAGATTTAAAATGCATGTTTTAAGAAGGTTAAAACATGGATTTGGATGTCTAATTCGGACCTAAGATGAAGGGTTAAGTGGTTCAAAACCAAAGGTCATAGTGTTCGGCCAATGAGAGTGGCCGAACCCCATGAAATTGGGTTGGTTATTGGATGATTTTTAAACGGTAAAACTCGGTAATATGTTACTGTTTTATTACATGATTATTGAAACATAAAAATGTTTTATAAGGATCAAGTCATGGACATAGGGTTCAGCCACCTTGGAGGGCCGAACCCCATGAAAGAATTTGATGAAATGCATGGTTTTGGAGAGTTGGAAATCATGTGAAATTATGGGGTTTTTATGTGATTTAAATGAAGGTATAAGTTACTGTTTTTGGTCGGCCAATACTTGGCTGAACCATGTTAAGGTTGAGGTTAAGATATTGATTTAAATCAATGTTAGTTGATTACATAATTAAATCAAGAGAACCATTGGGTTCGGCCATGTGTATGGCCGAACCCCATGGGCTGCCTTATGGGTCGTTTGTATGGGTTTTACTTGGGTTTATGGTTACTGATTTGGCTCAGCCTATGGATGGCTGAACCATGTAATAACCTTGGAAAAAGAATGTAGCCTAAGTTAAATATCTAGGTTAAAGTTATTGGACCAATGGAGCCATTGGGTTCGGCCATGTATAGGGCCGAACCCCACGGACCACTTCATATGGATTATTTTATGTGGAATGTTTTTATTGAATTAAAAGGTTTCAATGAAAAGATCATGGACCATGACAATAGGTTCTGGCGTGGATCCATTCCATGGAATTGATCGGTAGTTTTAAAGGTTAAAATGGGATATAATTGAGTATTGGAACCAATGGCATAATAGTAAATATGGGGGAAAGGATCAAAGGTGGAATGATCATAAGTATGGTTGTATGGAACCCTACCAAGGTATTTTTGTACAATTTGATATTTAATAGGGATTAAACGAATGAGAGACCAAAAGGATAAATAGGTGAGGTTCGGCCATGGGCATGGTCGAACCCCACATAGTACATTTTTGGGACATTGACAAGTTGGAATTACATGATAAATGTTTGGTTTGCTGCTATTTAAATAGGGTATCCAGACTTGCGTATATGGCGTACGAGTCGTGAACGGCTGACGATTAAGAAAGATCAAATACTGAAGTGAATCTTCAGTAGGTTTCCTACCTACTTGTAACCACATTTATGATTTGGTTTTATCATGTTTTTATGAGATATGTTATATTTGATATTATGTTTCAAATATGGTTTTGAATGATGAGATATGTATTTACAAAATGACATACATGTACATTGACATCTCATGCATGGACATGGGATGATAATTGAGGATATGCTGTGTTGCAGTTATGAGTTACTGTCCACTTAGGTGAAGAGAGTCCCGCCAGGAGGAGTAACATGATGATAAGAGTCACAATTGGTCTCCTTAGGCGATGAGAGTCCTGCCAGGAGGACTAATATGTGATATGAAACAACTCAATGATGAAGTGTCTTTCCACAGGTAACGAGGATTACTGTGGATTACCTTATCGTGTGAGTTCCAGATGAAAGAGTATTTAGATTTACCTTGACGGTGAGAGTCCCGTCAAGTGATGGCTATGTATGTGTGATGGGGTGGGGCTCATTACATTTGCATACATACATAGCATGGTTTTATATGTTTTTGATAATCATGTACTATGATATATATATGCATGTTTTATATGCTAACCATGTGGTAGCCCTGATCGGGAACCTACTGGGCGCGTTGATCTAACGCCCTAATCCTATCCTTAGGATAATGCAGGATCAAGGAAAGGGAAAGAGAAGGTCGATGACCGGGAGGGGAGCCAAGCCTAAGCGCTTGAATGTTGAACTGGATTTCTTTATTACTGTCATTTGAATTATATTTTGGGGACATGTAATAAGTTATTACTTTGCTACGGTTTGATTAGGTTATTAACTATGGATGGTTGTTTTATGTTAAAGATTAATTGAGACTGTTACTTGATATCTATTCATTTTATTTCCGCAGTTAGACTAGTTTATTCCGCAAGTTATTGTTTAGTTCCATGTGTGATCTGTTATCATGGTCTAGTCCATATACACATGAGTGGCCAGTTAAGGTTCAGACTTGAGTAGTCTGAACTTAATTCGCGTCGTGACGTCCCTCCGCCCTTGTCCGGTGTTTAAGTTAAAAAAAAAAATAGACTCTGAAATTGTCTCGGAAAGGGCGGGACATTACAGGTAGGATTCCTACCTTGTTGAAAACCTTGGACTTATGTATATGTGATGGTTTTTATTTCTATGTTTAATGATCTATTTTTTTGTATCAAAGTGCTATGTTTCAAGTATGATATTTCAATGCTATGATGTCTAATATGAAATAGCATGTTTGCACTTACATCTCATGCATGGCATGGAAGGGATCATATGAGGGGAGTCCACGCTCCATTCGAATATCCGATAAACAAACGTGGGGAGGGATCCGCACTGATTCCGATTATGATGTTTGAAATGAAAGAGGAGTCCACGCTCCGTTCGGTGGGACCGATAAGGCATATGTGGGGAGTCATGACAATGAATTCTTTGATGTGGCTTGTACATCAAGAGGATTATTTATGTGATTGAGATATGATTGATGGGTGGGAAATTATGGCATATGACACTCATGGCATGGCATTGACTTGCATGATTTTGACATTATGTATCTATTATGATTTTTATACTAATCCATGTGTTTGACCCTACACGGAATACCTACTGGGCGAGTTGACTAACGCCCTACTTCTACCTTAGATGATGATAAAGGGAATGGACGGAACGAAAGGCGCGAAAGGAGCCAAGCTTAGGAGCTTGGATAATTTAGACTTAATTTATTTACGTTTTATTATCGGACAATGTAATTTGAATTATTCGCATTTTGGGACTGTAATAACTTAGAACTATCGGCTATGGTTTGGTTTTATTTTTGGACATTGAACTTAAGTTAATTATTTGTGATGGACTTCTTGCCTAAAAATGGATAGGGTTAGTAATTTTAATCTCATATTAATTCCGCATTACGTTCATTCTGCATGTATAGCCTTATTGCGTGTGAACCGTTTTAGTGGACTTAGTCTAGGCACACTGGGATGGAATTTATGAATGACTTTTATTTTAATGCATTATTAAGGACTCATAATAATGTAGATACTGCTATGGTTTGTTGACAATTTGATGATATTTAGTTATGATTAAGTAATCTGAAAGTATGACATGTGCTTTGCTATCTGAAGAGAATTAGTATCTTAGGTTGATGATATTTCCGTAATTATGACATTATATGTATATTCCGCAGACTTTAGTTTATTACCATGTGTGCTTTATTTATAGATGGTCTGGACCATTCACACATGGGTGGCCAGTTAAGGGTCGGACTTTGGAAGTCCGAACTTTACTAGCGTCGTAACGCCGCCCGCTCTGTTCCGACTTGAATAAAAATAGACTCTGATCTTCGGAAAGGGCGGGGCGTTACAGATGACTTTTAGGGACTTAGGTGTACTTAAAAAGTTAAATGATTAACTATGGAATATGAGATTAAAAAAAAAAATAAAGGAATGAATAATGTTTGACCCGCTTTGTTTAAAATAAAACAAGGGTTAAAAAGGGGGTCAAAACCAAAAGAGTGAGGTTCGGCCATGTTGTATGGCCGAACCCCACTAATGAGTTTTGGGTGGACATGAACACACCCTATGGCCAAAACCCCTTGGGGGTCTTAACCGGCTTAAGGACTATGATCGTAAATGGAAAAGAATATGGGATGATGTAGGGGTTTATGGAAATCAAATGGATCACCAAATTGATGTATGTATATGTGTTAAATGTAATAAGGTAACGAGATTTCACAAACGGGTGTACGATCGGCTTTGACGCGATCGATGATCGGTTTTGACGAAAATGCAAGGATACAATACTTGGACGTTGGTAGGATTCCTACCTTGTTGAAAACCTTGGACTTATGTATATATGATGGTTTTTATTTCTATGTTTAATGATCTATTTTTTTGTATCAAAGTGCTATGTTTCAAGTATGATATTTCAATGCTATGATGTCTAGTATGAAATAGCATGTTTGTACTTACATCTCATGCATGGCATGGAAGGGATCATATGAGGGGTGTCCACGCTCCATTCGGATATCCGATAAACAAACGTGGGGAGGGATCCGCACTGATTCCGATTATGATGTTTGAAATGAAAGAGAAGTCCACGCTCCGTTCGGTGGGACCGATAAGGCATATGTGGGGAGTCATGACAATGAATTCCTTAATGTGGCTTGTACATCAAGAGGATTATTTATGTGATTGAGATATGATTGATGGGTGGGAAATTATGGCATATGACACCCATGGCATGACATTGACTTGCATGATTTTGACATTATGTATCTATTATGATTTTTATACTAATCCATGTGTTCGACCCTACACGGAATACCTACTGAGCGCGTTGACTAACGCCCTACTTCTACCTTAGATGATGATAAAGGGAATGGACGGAACGAAGGGCGCGAAAGGAGCCAAGCTTAGGAGCTTGGATAATTTAGACTTACTTTATTTACGTTTTATTATCGGATAATGTAATTTGAGTTATTTGCATTTTGGGACTTTAATAACTTAGAACTATCTGCTATTGTTTGGTTTTATTTTTGGACATTGAACTTAAGTTAATTATTTGTGATGGACTTCTTTGCTTAAAAATGGATAGGGTTAGTAATTTTAATCTCATATTAATTCCACATTACGTTTATTCCGCATGTATAGGCTTATTGTGTGTGAACCGTTTTAGTGGACTTAGTCTAGGCACACGTAGGGTTGGCCAGTTAAGGGCCAGGTTTTGGAAGCTCAGACTTAGCTCGCGTCATGGCGTCCCACTCTCTCTCACTCTTTATTTTTTTAAAAATGGACTCTGATTTTCGGCGAGTGAAAAAGGCGGGGCGTTACAAAGTTTGAAGACCCAATGTGATCAAGAATGAAGATCACGCTCCACCGAATTGAAGCTCATCGTTATGGCAATCACAAAACAGGTAATATGGCCATAGATGACTTTAGGTGGTACTCACACCACAGAGAGGATTATCTTGGCTTAGTGGAATAAATGGTTAAATCATGAAAAACCTAGAGAGAAAGTTTGACAGTGAATTAGAACCCAACTTGAAAATATATATTTTGGTTTCACTGTCAGTTCGACGAGTCGTATCTCACCGACCCCTCGGTGAAGTTTGGATCGACCCATCGTGGTCAAGGACTGGTCTTCCAGAATGACATAGGGTCTGGATCAAAGAACTTTCATTTTGGGTAAGCCTCTGATCGACAGTCTCGTATGTACCGACCCCTCAGTGAAAGGCTAAAACGACCCCTCATGGTCAACGACTCCTCGATCAAAGATCTTAAATTCTGAAACTTTGAACTCATATGGACTCTCAAAGAAACATTCATGTCGGCAATCAAAGACCGATCGAGAGCCTCTGGCTGGAGCCAGTGTAGAGGAAGTGAGTAGAAAAGGGGAACTGGGTCGAGAAAGCTGAAGGAGACAGCTTGGAGAATGGGAGAGAAAGACTCTGGGAATACTAGGACAATTCCTCCACTCTCATAGATGAAATCAGTAAGGCTGAAATCCTAGTTTGTGTAGGGAGAAACTAATCTTGATACACGAGAAATGTACATTGAACCGAAAGGGAAAACCGTGAGTTAGAGTAGAACCTAGTAAGGCACTAAATGCGAAGATGCATGGGGGAGTGCTTAAAACTCGATGTCGGCCTACTAATCTTTGTCAATTGAATGACAAAATGGGGGAGAAATTAGTAGAAGCTAGAAGACATCAAAGCCAATGGACATAGGGAGAATGTCTATGCTTGGAGTTTGAGAGATCAAACTCAAAGAAGATTGGGACTCAAAGAAGATTGGGGGAGAAATCTTCTCAACACAGATAGCTTGGATAAAACTATGGGTAGTGTTGGTCACTAGGAAATCAGGAAGTATGGGGGAGCTTAAATACAAATCTTATTTAGATCATGAATGAATATTTATATTTTGGGACTGGCCCCTCTAATGATTTTTTTAGTGTTGCTTGCTTATGTACTTGAACAAGAAAAATGAAATGAAGCAAGCTGAACAAGAATATGCGAAGACCATAGTCTTGTTTTCCATTTGAAAATGTACATATAATCAATGTAATATTTTTGTATTCAAATTTGTTGTAATAAGGGTGGGTTTGTAAATGGGTTTGTTTATAGGTTTTGTCATGAAATTGACAAAGGAGGAGATTGTTAGTGCCTCAGTTTGGCCAAGACCCTAAGTTTGTCAATTCCATGACTCGGAAAGAAGTACTTGCCGGAAGTGTGAAGACCAAAGATGATCAAAAGTAAAGATCATGCTCAACAGGATTAAAGCTCGTCGTTATGGTAATCACAAAACATGTAATATGGCCATAGATTACTTTAGGTGGTACCCACACCTCAGAGAGGATTATCTCTAGGCTTAGAGAAACAAATGGTTAAATCTTAAAAAACCTAGAGAGGATGCTTGAGAGTGAATTGGAACCCAACTTGGTAATATGTATTTGATTTCACTGTCAGCACGACTAGTCTATCTCATCGACCCCTTGGTGCAGTCAAGATCGACCCATCATGGTCAAAGACTGGTCAGTGAGAATGACATTAGGTTCTGGAAGATTAAACTGTCATTCTGGGTTCACCTCTGATCGAGAGTCTCGTATGCACCGACCCCTCAGTGAAAGGCTGAAACGACCCGTCATGGTTAACGACTCGTCGATCAAGATCTTGAGTTTTGAAACCTTGAACTCATATGGACTCTCGAAGAAACATACATATCGGCAATCAAAGACCGATCGAGAGTACCAGGACCGACCCCTCGGTAATGGGGGACAGATCATTCTGGGTAACAGGTTTGAAGAGTTGAAACTACTGTCAAGCATGTTTTGCACTAGAACAAGCTTCTCGTTTGGACCAACCTCTCGGTACCATAAGTGTTGACCCATTGGCGACAACAACATGTCGATCGGGAAAGAATATTACCGTTGGGAGTGCACTTAATGCACAATGGTCGGAATTGTAACTGTAACATTTCTAGTCACCGACCCCTCGGTGCGACCGATATGTCGGTACATTACCGTTACTTCAACTGGTTGCCTTCGCTATATAAACCAATCTTTATACAACCAATTGGTATCCTTCGGAAGAATCAGTTGGACCTTCATCTTTATCAGTGAGCTTACACTAGGGGAATCAACTACAGCCAGTCAAATGGATTGAGTTTTGAGAGAGAGAGGAAGGAAGAAAAGTTATAAACAACCAATCCAATCTGAGGATTGAATTTGAAAATGAGAATGAGAGAACCATAAACTAGGAAACCTTTGGTAGAACCATTTTCCTTATCACCCTGGACTATGATTGCTAAAACGACGGCTGAGGGGTGAAGCGTCGGCATACATGGGTAGGATCTCTAAGAAGCACACATCAGAAGAGAGAGCTTCAAAGGCAAGTGTTCTTTGCTTTTGATTTTCTTTAAAACCTTTGTTCCCAAGTGGATTAAGGGGAAGTACCCTGTAACCATTATAAAAAATTCTGGACCGGTGTCTCCGGCATAGAGGTAGGTGGAACTCCCGGCCAAATGGATAGGTGGAATTCCTATTCGACAGTGGTGGGTGAAATTCCTGGCTGATTGAGTGAGGTGAAATTCCTAATCTAATTGTGAGGGTATAAGTCCCCACTTAGTGGATTTTGGGGATAGCTCAAGGTTGAGCGAGTCCTAACAGTGGATGTAGGTTGGCTAACCGAACCACTTTAAAATGGTCTTATGGTGTTTGATCTATGTGTATTTGTATTTAGTATTTAAGTACTCTTCTTAACACACATCACTTTGCATATCGATTATCTCATTATACACATTGCGCACAAGCATCGATATTCAAATTTTATGTGAAGGGTCATAATCTTAGTGTGATCAGTTAAATGAAATTATCACACTAAACAAATCTCTTGATAAACATTCCACTGCACTTTAAATTAAGAAATTTGTAAGCACCATTAAAAATGGGATTGACCTATTCACCCCCCCTCTAGGGTCAATTAGGTTGTTCTAGCACCCGTGTAAAGGGTACTTTCATGGGCTTCAAGAAACTTTAAAAGTTTGTGAGAATGAAATATTGAAGCTCAAGGAAGTTGAAAAAAAGTCTTGGAGATAAAAATATTAAGAAATCTCAAGACATGGTTACTCAAGGACATCAAATTTTGGAAGAATCTATTTTGGGTAAACCTCATGGCGATTGGATGGTATTTCCCAATATAACCCAAAGAGACTCATGATCCAATCCATGCTGGGAAAAATCCACACCACACACACTCCAAATATTAAATGTTTTTATTGTGGATTAACCGGGCATTTCAAGCATGAGTCCAAGATAAGAAGAATGCAAGTTAAATCAAAGGTGGTTAAGGGTCTTCCTCAAAGAGTAAGGAAGAGGAAAAATGAGGTGATTGGAAATTCACACTATGCAAAGAAGAAAAAAGGTAAATCAATTTGTGAATGTTCCTAGGAAACACTTTTCACCTCACACTTCACATCATGCCTTTATTGGCAAATAAAAAAGGGATAGACCAAGATCTTTTCATACTATGGTTAGAAATATGAAAAGGAGAGTCTTGTTTCAAACCTTGGATTTGGGCCAAATGTGCAAGATGAAAGAATGAAAAAGCCCAACTTCCAAAGATTTGAGAGTAAAGGTCTGGATTTAAAATTCATATGGATCCTCAAGGGATAGGACCTTACCCATGCCCTACTTTGGTCTAACACTTGAGCTTAATCTGTGTATCTCTAGACCAATTGTAGCTGAACTCAAACTTCGTATAAGTGAGTTCAAACTACCAAGTGTTGGTGGCATGGCACATTTGACCTCTTGCAAGCACTTGATTTCACTTTTCCTGGCTATAGTGTTTATCATGCTTGAAGGGTCATAGAGTTGCGGATTTAGATTCCTAGTCCCACAATGTTTGCTCAAATGTGTGAAGGGCTACCATTGTTGGTATCACATTTGAAGCATGCTTTGGAATCACCTTTGGTATCTTGCTTCATTCCATGTTCTTGTTTGATTGTTGGATTGAAATCTATGCAAGATACTTTTGTGGCATATATGTTCTTATTGGTGGTAGAATCATAATTTTATATGCCATGTGTTTTCATCTTTGTAGTATATTGGTAGAATCTTATGTGTGAGATGATCATGTGCACATACAAATGTTTGTTTCCTTCATGAACTTAAATTTTGTGAACTCGTGTGGAATGGAACTTGCTCCATGCTTGTGAATGGTGTTTGTTGATTAATGTATGATCAAATATTCTTCTTTGGTAATCCATTCATGTATCATTCAATTCAAACATTTATAATTGAGTGATAAAGTTGAGGAAAAGCATGGGAGCTAATTTGGTGTTTGGCAAACACTTGTATGTTATACATAGAGATCATTTCTTTAGCACTTTTACTTTATCTCTTGATGGTATATCATGGTGCAAATAGAAAATGTTTTTGCAAGTGTTTGTTGGTTATGACATATCATGGGCTTTTATAGTTATTGTATATTTGTGTATACCATATGTCTTCATACTTCATTTCCATGCCTTTTATTGGTGTATCACTTATGAAATGAATGTATGTTTCTTGTGCTTGGTGTTTCATTCCTATGTTTATCATTGGTTCATGATATTGGGGAATGAGGTTGTATTCATAAGCACCATGTTTTGTAAAGTTGAGAATGCCTTATCAAATGACATCACACACATGGGCAATGAATTCCAAATTCGAAAATTAAAAGGCCCAAAGTCATTGGATTGGATTGGATCAAAATATGAAAATTGGCAAAGGCAAACTTGATCCATGATCCATGTTTTTGTGCATGTGGTTGAATCATCAAACTGCACAAATTGGTGTGTGAATGTATAAGTTTTCATTGGCATTCAAAGGTAGATTGCAAAAACTTGTTGTCTTGTGGACTTATATGCATCACAGACACGCACTCTCATCCCTCAATTTGCAAATCTCATAGGGATGTATTATGTTATTTCCATGTCTTGGTTACTGAACTATCTTGGAAATCCATTAGACATTGGAAATGAGGTTGGAGATAAGAAAATGAATCTTCTCCAAAAACTACCATGATGTGGATTCGTTTTCCAAACCATTGTGATGTGACATGAAATGGGTCACATGATGTTGAATGCAACCTAGTGTATGCACCGTAGAGGCTTGTCTTTTAAAGATCCATTATGGGTTATGCCAAAATCTGGATTGATTGGCATTGTGAAAGCCAAAATGGGTTTGTGGTCCAATGTTGATGGACTTGGTGCATTGTGCTCTCAAATTTTTTTTGAGCAAGGGATAGCATGCCTTAGAATGTTGTATGGGAAGAAATCAACCTCCATCTTCCAAATGCTTAATGGTGTTTCAAGGATAGGTGTTTGTTCATTCATTGTGTCTCATTGGTGTATGTGTTGTTGAATGACCTTAGTATGTTGGTTGATGCATTGTGCCTATATAGGCATATATGTTTGCATCACCTTGTTTTCATGAACTATGTGCTCAAATTGACATATAATTTATTTAGTTCATGATTGTGTTCACTCATATGTTCATTAATGGAATATTTCTTGTATGAGTGATTCCTTCCTTATGGCAAGCATAAATGTTGTCTGAAAACTGCTATATCTTTTAAAATGCATGTGGCCCCTCTTTTTACATCCTCTAGTCCAACCATTGGAACTTGTTGAAGCTGTAATACCCTAGATTTTGCAATATATTAATATTTACGAAAATGCCATTGGAGTTATAAATTGAAGGGTTATGATCATAGATGAGAAAAATGGTGGCACTCGTTGCTCAAGTAAGACTCAATGTATTTGTATAAGGTTTAAATTAAGTTAAATGGGTAATGTACATTTATTCGGGTCAAAGAGGTTAATTGGGTCAAAGGACCCAATGGGTCGTAAATGACATGTTTGACCATTAGGTGAGCTCAAAGCTTAATTGGGTTAGGATGAATTAAATGTTTGAGTTTGGATTGAGAGTTTGAATGAGTTGAATTTATTGGTTAAGTTGAATTAAATGAATGAGTTAAGTTGGGTGAGTTAAATAAATGAGTTGGATAGAATATTTATTTTTAAGTGAGCGAGGTGTGTAGATAAAAGCTTTTTGGGTTGTTTCAAATTCAAAACTACCCTACACGTTGGTTGCATGGGGGTGTACCTCATGCATGAAACTTCAAGTTAGGTGATAAATAGAAGGTGCCGTTTTATGGAGTTACATTTTGGAGAGGTGGTGATTACTTAAGCCAAACAATGGCCACAACGTTGGATGCATGGGAATTATGGTTTATGCATGTAACTCCAAAGATGGAGAATGAATGGAGTAGCTGTTTTGTGGAGTTACAAAAGAGGTTTTGACATTTCAAATTCAAAATGTTAGTCTACACGTTGGAGGAGGGGAGAAAGGTTTTATTCCAAGATGAAACCCCCATGTGAGACGTTGATGAGAGGAGGAGGAAAAGGGGAGGTTACACCAATGCCATCCATGGGAGACGTTGGATGCTTGGAGAGTTTCATTTCATAGATGAAACGCCCAAGTAACATAAAGGATTTTGGTTAATGGGTTTGGGAGTTGCACAAGGACTTAACCAAAAACCCATACCTTGGCCGACCACCACATTTCGAATAAAAGATTTGGATTTTCCATCTCATACTCTCTTGGCTGTTTCTCTTCCTCAAGCACTCTCTTAGCCGACCAGCACCTTAAGGAAAAGAAGATCAATCACCTTGAGAATTCTATCTCATTTCTTCTCTCTCTCAAGGCTGGTTCTCCTCTCAAAGACCAATAAGGATTTAGAGCATCGTTCTAAGTTTCTCTCCCAATCCATATCACCAGGCTGAATTATTCCAAGGGGTTTCCAAGCAAGGTCAGCCTCGGCCAAAGAAGCAAGAGAAAGAAAGGAAACAAGGAAGAGCAAAGAAAGACCAGAGGAGTTACGGACCGGTGAGTGTTTTTGTTAAATGTTATTTAAAAGAATTATAGGGTTCAGCCAAGGTTTATGGCCGAACCCCATGGTTACAAAATTAAGGATTGAATGATATAGTTTAAGAAGAGATAATGGACTACATATGGCCGAACCCCATGGAAAGATTTGGTCATTCTAAGGGTTGAAAATCATGGGACAGTTTGATGGTCTTAAAAGGATTTTTAATGGATGTAGTTTTGGATGTTGAATAAATTAGTTCCATGGAAGAAAATGAATGGATAATGATGTGTAACAGGGATAAGAAATAGATCATAGGGTTCAGCTACTTAGGATGGCCGAACCCCATGAAAAGTCATGGTGAATTTTTAGGGTTTTTGAGAGATAAAAACCTTACTATGTAATGAAGGTTTAAAGGATTTTTAAATGTAGATGAGGTTACTGTTTTGGATCGGCAATTGCATGATTAAATCGTGTTTTTTTCATGGCTAAGTTGCTGATCATAAACCATGGATAGATGATGGACTAATTGAATCAAGAGAACCATAGGGTTCGGCCATACCCATGGACTGTTTTTAGGGGATAGTTAGAGTAAGAATATGGTTGTAAATTATGGATTAAGATATGCTTTTGATTTGAGGTATCACATATGTTTATCAATGGACTTAGTATAAGAAATTAATCAGCCATCAAAGATGATGGAAAGAGGGACAAAAACCAGTTTGGTGAGGTTCGGCCATGTAGTATGGCCGAACCCCACTAATGGTCATTGGTGGCCATAGTGTACGAATATCAATGTGATTGAAGATGTATGTAAGAATGATTTAAAAGGATCAAATTAAGGTGGTGAGGTTCGGCCATGTTGTATGCCCGAACCCCACCAAGGTGGATTAGTTATGGTTATTGGTGTTTAAGGAAAATTAAACAAAAGGTTGGTCTAAATGGCATAATGGTAATTATGGATGAAATGATCAAAGATGAAATGATCATAGGATTGGATATATGGGCCAAAACCAAAGTGGTAAGGTTCGGCCATGCCATGCATGAGATGCCAATGAAACACATGCTATTTTATCATATAAACATAGCATTAAAATCACATTTTTAAACATATCCAACACATGTTATTTTATCATATAAACATAGCCTTAAAATCACATTTTTAAACATATCGAACACATGCTATTTTTATCATATAAACATAGCATTTGAAATCACAATTTAAAACACATCCTTTGTAACATAATTTCATAAAAAATAAGATAAAACAAATGTACATAAACCCATGGTTTCAAAGAGGTGGAATCCTACCAAAGACCGCTAACGTGTCCTTACGTCTTTCGTCCTGTAACCGCTCATGATCGTAAACACCTTGTGAGGTCCTGTTACCTTATAATATAAAAATTAATCAAAACCAAGTTCCACTTGATTTTCTATATTCTGAGTCCATAAACAAATCCCCATGGGGTTCGGCCATACACCATGGCCGAACCCATGGTTCATTGATTTCACTTAATTACCAAAATGCCATTTTATATAACCCATAAAATTTGTTCATGGGGTTCGGCCATGTGTTGTCTAGGTTTCCATTTTCATCAATAATCCATAATTAGAAAGTTTTCTAATTTAATCTCCACCTTCCAAAAACAATCCATTCCTTCCATTCTTAGATCCAAACTCCACCTTCCATATTTAGAAATATTCATAGACATACATCTATAGAAATTGCTTCATGGGGTTCGGCCATGTGTTCCTAATTACATCACTTCCCATAAATCAATGTTCCTTCCAAAGACAATCCAAAATATCATAATTAGAAGCTTTCTAATTTAGCAACCAACTTCCATAATTAGAAGCTTCCTAATTTAGCAACCAACTTCCATAATTAGAAGCTTTCTAATTTAAATCAATCAAAATCCAACAACTATACCAAAACAACTCCATGGGGTTCGACCATACACCATGGCCGAACCCTATGGTTCACAATTCTCCTTCTAAAAATTAATAAACATTGATCTTCCATTTAATCAATTTGCATATTAAATCCATCTATATTTTCCCATGGTCTCTATTTAAAATTAAAACATAAACAACCTTTCCCATCATTTTAAATCCATTAAAATTATTAATATCCTTTCATAGCATGGCCGAACTCTATGGTTCATCATTCATCCCTTAATCTCATTCCATGGTTTCCAAGATCTAAAATTCATGAACATAAATCCATAATTATTTATGGGGTTTGGCCATACTCCATGGCCGAACCCATGGTCTAAGGATCTTTATTTAAATCCTTTTAACATCCTCATAATATTTCCATCATTCAAACTTCCATTACTCAATCAATGTTCCTCCATGGGGTTCGGCCATGGTGGTTCTTTTCTTTCCATTTAAAATTACCATTATCATCTCTCAACTTTCTTCCATGGGGTTCGGCCATACACGTTGGCCGAACCCTATGGTTCTTTTCCTTAAACAAAATTTATAAAATACTAACCGGTTCCGATTGATTCTTGTTCTTCCAATCCTTCTCCTTTCTTCTTGATTTTTTTCCCAAGCCGAGAACACCTCTTGCTGGCTGCCTTTTCTTCCTCTTTGTTTTGCCGAGAATGAGAACTTGAGAGGGAGAAAGAATTTGGCTATGGTGTAAACCGTGCGCCCCTCCTTGTCTCTCCTTTTATTACCTCCAATTAATCTTATCTTAGAAGGTTCCTGAGATAGCAATTGTTGACCTTCCTATCTTTCTTTAATAACATTCCAATCGGCCAATGCTAAGATAACAATAGCAATGCTGTGAGCCCCTTGCTGCCCTTCTCCTTTATTAATTCCAATTAATCCCAACTTAGAAGGTGCTAAGATAACAATTTCCCTTGATACAATAGCAATTGTCGTGTATTATACCTAGAGTTGCCGTGCACCCCTCTTGTAATTAGCAACTTTCCCTTATGCCTAGATTTAGAAGTTGCCAACCTTCCCATTTTAGCAATGTTACACATGGCCATACAATCTCTATTTAATTAGACATCTTCTTTATTTAATTTTAGACAATTTGCATACCTTTTTTAAATGATCTTATGCACCCAACATAGATATGGTAATCCCTATACACGGCCAATGTAATCTTCATTTGATTTTTAAACATCTCCTTGGATATTCAAATCCAATATTCGGCCATGCACAATCATTTATTTAATTTAGACATAATGCATTACTAATTAAATTCAACTCCATTTAATTTATTGAAACCAATTCCACAACCATTGGGTATTAATTGGGCAATGACCCAACACTTTACCCATATACGATTCATATCTAATAATTCACAAATTAAATGGGTAATTTTTCACATATATAAATAAATTGAAAATCCGGGGTGTTACAGCCTAGGCTTAGTTGAATATGTTGGTAATGGACATAAACAAGCCTATAGTTTGTTTGATAGTGAATTGGATCCCAAATTGGAAATATGTAGTTGGTTTCACTGTCAGCATGACCAGTCTTTCTCACCGACCCCTCAGTGGAGACAGGATCGACCCATTGTGGTCATAGACTGGTCGGCTAGATTGACAAAGGTTCTTGATCATAGAACTGTCATTCTAGGTATGCCTCAGATCAAGAGTATCGTATGCACCGACCCCTCGGTGTTGAGCTTATCGACCCATCGTGGTCATCGACTCCTCGATCTGAACGAGGTGAGTTCTGGGTTTTAGAACTCAAAGGGGTGCTCTTGGGAACACAGACCCGTCGATAGACAGACCGGTCGAGAGTACCAGGACCGAGCCCTCAGTGGGGATGACAAGTCGTTCTTGGTAAGACAAGTTTCGGGACTTGAAACTCTGTCTGCAAAGTGATGTCCCAGACCGAGACTCTTGTATGGATTGACCCTTCACTGCCATGGTTTTCGACCCATCGGTGACAGAGACCCTCTCTAGGCTTAGAACACTCATTGGTAAATCATAAGCATGCATAGCGGAAATGGACCAAAGACTTGGAGCATCCATGAAAATTCTTCGGAAAAATGTTAAGTGTGAAAATGTCATGACTTGGGAGACTCTTTCAACCAATCAAATATAGAAATATATTATCAAGACCACCATGGTTGGATAGATCATTGAAAGAGATTTTCATAGAGCCCAAGAACATTCAAAAAGGAGTTCGAGAGCCTAAGGTATGGCCATTATAGTTGAGAGTGTTTTTATTGAAAACAGTCAGCACGACCGATTGTGAGTATGACTAGTCGTGAGATCGAACAATCGCAGGTATAATGTCCCACCCTATTTTCATTGATTAAATCAGAGTAATTTTTTTATACGGAAAAAGGACGAATGTGTCAAGACACGAGCCGAGTACAAGTCCTAAGAACCGACCTCCGATTGGCCCAATTCTAGTACACATGTGGGTCAATCCACCAAATATTTATGCGTGTGCTAGCATAACACTTGTGAAATAAACGTGTGGAAATAATACTTGTAGAATTATAATACCAATATTTCAATAGCAAAGATGGAAATTACTTAACCATATAAGTCAAAACATCAAACCAAATCCAAAATAATAGCTATATAAATTATTACATCATTGGATCCTATGAAATTGCATAGTTCTATCAAAATACCAAAATAAGAATTAAGAGATCTTCAGACATCTCCGGGTCCATTTATTCATCAAGCATGGCTATCACTAAGTCCAAATTCTTCTCATTTACCTTGATCTGTGTTAATATCTAGGGGAAAAATGTACGGGCTTTGTCAACTTGCCCAGTAGGAAGTTCCGATCATAAAATGCATGAAGTGCGAAATCTCATAATATCATATAATAAGGAATAAGAATGTAGAAAATCTCAAAGTATGATTAACACATGTTTCTCAAATACAAGATAGAAGATGTACCAAAGTCTTATCACTCAGAAATCATAAAATGATATGCCCACCCATTTCCTTGCATCAGATCATAATTATCACTTCAAATAATGATTCTCAATATTGGCCACTTATGTCCACAACATTTGAGGTAATGACCACCAGGGTGCTGTTACCCATCAACAAATTAACCGAGACTATCGGTGGAGTGTGGTCTCCTCCCTCTGCGCAGGGTTTCAGGACCTTCCCAGGAGCTCATTGGCCCAACTATGCCGTAACATTCATATCCTAGGACGGGGCCAAAGTCTAATATTTTTATAATCATTTTACATGAATCCAAGCGAGGTCCTGACATTTCCTTATTGGCTCAGTACTATCAACCCTCCCATGCAACCATACATGAGGTAATGTGTGCAACATGATGATAAAACCATGCATCAAATAATTTCTTTCATCAGACATCTTTTCTATATAATATAATGAATTCATAATAAAATCAAGATCTCATAAATCAATATTTAACAAAATCATTCACATAGTTGTGCTTCAATAAAGTAGTAGGAACTCTTACCTGATCGAAAATGATTAACCAAAGGAGGTTCACAATTTTGTTCGAAAAGCGTCGGGACTACCCTTGGTTCCTTTTGTCCATGTACATGTTTCAAATTACAACTTTCATGTTACTATCATAAAAACCTTTTGTCTAATTTACGTAGGTTTAGTCAAGACCTAGAGGTCCTTTGTATGATCTTCAGAGTCTAAAAGATTCTAAGTGCATCTGATTTATCATCAAATATATTGGCTTTATGAAACTGTCCATGACTCAGGCCGACATATCGACACTGTCGATATATCGCATCCTGGACCCATCCGACATATCGACCATCTCAATATGTCGACTGGGTTCTGTCCGTTTTAGTTCATGCTTTCTAGTTGTTCTCAATCCACATGTATCGACCCAGTCGATATGTCTACAGTTTCATTGGTCCAATGTGTCGAGTAATGTCGACGTGTTCTTCTGAGTTTGGTCGGTCATTATTCGTGTTTGTTCTCTGTTCTCATCCCATATGTATCGATCCAGTCGATACATATACTGGTGCATATATCCAAGGTGTCGACTTTGACATGTCCACTGGATTTTGGTCTCTTAATATTAATATTCATTCTACGTTAACAGGCCGATATATAGACTCCGTCGATACATCGTCCTTGAACCAATCCATTGTTTTTATTTCATTTTCAGTATACCCAAACCGATATGTTGGTCTGATCGATGTATTTGTCAAAGATCCGTGGGCATATCGACACAGTCGATATGTCCACCGATTCGTTCTTCCTTTGTCCTTTCTATGTTTATTTCGGATCATACCCAGGCCGATACATCGACACGGGTGATGTGTTGTCCTGGGTTGGGTCCCTTCTGTTCAATACTTCGAAGTTCCATTCACTAGACTTCTTGTTCCAGAAGACACATCGACAAAGTCGATATGTCGGTTGGGTTGGGTCGGAAGTCATGGGTTCATCTTCCATGCTTCTCCTCTACTCACTTATTCATTATCCGTATTCCTTTGTTTTTTAGATTCGTACTTACATAGTTTCTAAAAACCCTTGTATTATTAATTTACTTAAAAACACCATAGATCTACCTAAGGATTCGTAGGTGTGCTCGAATGGATGCAATCTGATATCCCTTGTCTCCTTGCTCTCCACCCTTCTTGCTAGCTCGATTTCTCTTTCCCCATACTTGGTCTCTTCGTCCTTGCTCAGAACAGAGGAAGCCCATGGGGAAGTGAAGAGGTTCTTGGTCGAATTGAGGGATGAGATGTGAGAAGGTCAACTCGGGTGAGTAAGAGGGGTGGTCAGGCACTGTTTCTTCTCTATTTTCTTCTCTCTGTTTTTCTCTTCTCTTCTTTTCTTTCATTCTTTCATTTTCCTTTGTTTTCTCTTCTTTTTATCTTCCTCTCTTGCTATCCCTAGACTCTTAATTGAGTCCTTGAAAATGGAAGAGGCATTGTGAATTCCCATGCATGGAAAAATGGAAGGTTTGGACGGTGGTAGATAGAGCGTCTGTTGAAGACGTTCGGGCTACTCAACACATCGACTTTGTCGACGTGTTGATCAACTTGATTTCGTCTTTTTCACCGATACGTCCTTTTGACAACTTATCCCTCTAGTTTGGATCTTAGTTCTCCCCGACACATCAATCAAGTTGATGCATCATCTGGAAACGTTCAGCTTTGCCGACACATCGACCAAGTCAATGTATCGTCTGAGGGAAATTTAGTTTCCCCTTATCTCTTTCAATGCATATTCACATTATTTGGACCAAAAATCATATATTTCATTTATATAATAAAAGAAATTACATAAAATATGGAGTTAAAACTCTGGGTCCTTACAATAGGTGACCTTTTTTTTTACTGTTTTCTGCCCGTTAGTGCATAATGGTCACATTTCTCAACAGTCATATACACGACCCATCCTGAGCACGAACCATCACCCCTGTGTTACCTGAGATTCATTTGTATGCCTATATATACTCCAAACTCCTTTATGCTGGGTTGGAGAATTGAATATAAAAATACTCAAAGGCATTCCTAGAGGTCTCATACACTCCCAGGCATCTCCCCACCTCCTCTCCATGTACTACACTTGGTGACTCAAATATCCAATCTTCTTGATTGTGATTAAGAGAGAGAGAGAGAGAAAGAAATATAGATCTAGGAATCCATTGACACATCTAAATCCTAGAGACCACTCATAGATTGTGATTGATCATACAAAAGGCACATCTTCGACATCGTCGACATCACATTGGGAGAGTATCCTCAAGAAGCACACATCTACAAGTGAGCTTATATAAATGCAAGTGTTTCTTAGTGATTTTATTTTATAAATCATCTTGTGAAGTGGGCTAAGGCAACGAAGCCGGAACCACTATAAAAAATAGAGGGATAAGGAAGTAGACATTGGGTTGGTCTAACCCTTCAAAATCTTGGACAAGTGGATTAAGGAGGCTTGGCTCTGGAACCACTATAAAAAATCTAGAGCATTATCTCTGGCACATGTGGTGGGTGGAATTCCCAACCAATTGACTACGGTGGAAGACCTACACTATTTGTGAGGGTGTAAGTCCCAATATATTGAATTCGGGATAACCCAAGGTTGGGTGAGTCCTTAGGGTGGATGTATATTGTTTAACCGAACCAATATAAATTGGTCATGTGGGTGTTGATCTTTACTTGTGTGATTGTTCTTATAATTGTGCACACTTTTGATCACACAACCCATCTCTCTTGATTAACATTATTAATCCGCTATAAATTTTCTAATTAATCAAGAAATTTGTGAAGACCATAAAAATTGGGGATTGTCCTATTCACCCCCCCCCCCCCCCCTCTAGGGACAATCTCAGTCCTTGTTCTAGCACCCAAGGGAACTTTCATATTTAATTTAAGAACTTTAATTGAAACTTGCGCTGGTGATTTAGTTTAGAAAACCAAAAACAACTTAGATCTAACATAGATTTAATTAAAAATTAGTTATTTTAATCTCAACCTAGTTCACCATTTAAATTGGAATTGGAAAAATAAAACAATAATAAATAATTAAAGAATCAAATAAAATTATGTTAGTACCGCGGCTTGGCGAGTCATCTATTTGTCAATTCAACGACTTAGGTGAAGCCTTGCCTCGGAAGATTGAAGCAATGAATCAAGACTCATGTGATGAAGATTGAATCAATTGCCTCAAGAATGGAAGATCAAGTTCAGATTCATCACCACCATGTGTATGGCAATCACACAAAGGTAATTGGATAAATGACTTTAGGTGGAACCCACACCTTAGGATGACCTTGACTAGGCGTAGCAATCACGTCTCGTAAATCTTAATAAGCCTAGTGGATGTTTGACACAAAACCAGAGCCAGTGGAATTAATGCTCAAACCATTGAATTTGCTGTCATGAAGACACATCGTGGTATAGCGATGCATCATACTGGAAATTGATGGTTCTGGTTGGAATGGTCTGTCAAACATGAGTTGTCTCAACACACGATCAGTCTTGAATACGATCAATCATTGAGACAGGGCATACAATCTATCGACTGGAGTCTGGCATGATAAAAAACTGCCAAAACAGTTCAGGCTCAAGATGATACAATCGTGTGTGCGACTCATCGTGAGGGACAGTTCACGATCCATCGGGCGCATGACCCATTGTCTGGTACAGGGGCAATCCATTGTGATCACGACCAATCGTCTGAGGATTTTTGATGTTCATATTAGAACACTGTAACACCCCAGATTTTTATCTCATGAATATATATGGAAATTGTCCATTTAATTAGTGAATTAATGGAATTTGAAATTAAATAATGGAGATGGACCTTAAATGGGTAAGGAGTTGGGTCAATTGCCAAATTATGACCCAACGGGTTATGGATAAGGTTCAATTGAAATAAATGAGTAAGATTTATTTAATTGGGTCAAGGTGGTCAATTGGGTCAAATGCCCAATTGGGACCCAATGGGTCATATATGAGCTAATTAGAAGTACATGGGTAAGGTTTTGGGTCTAATACCCAATTAAGATTTAAGTGTAGGTCCACCTCATCAAGTGAGGTGGCATGTAAATGAAATGGCTAAAGTGGGACCCTAAATACCATATGGTTCATAGTCGGCTAAACCATGGTTGACTTGGTCAACCATGGGCGAGTTCAATAGAGTTGAGTTGATGAATGAGTTCAAGTGGGATAAATAATGCTTGAGTTGGAAAGTGAATTCACATGAGTTGAGAATTTATTAATGTTGAGTTCAAGTGCTTGAGTTGGAAAATGAGTTCATTTAAGTTGAGTTAGGTTGAATTGAAATGAGTGGAGTGGGAAGATGGGGGTTTTCCATCTCAAAGGAGGAAACCCAAAAGGTACAATCAAGGTGTACACATTGGAGGTGAATGGATGCCATGGTGAAGACCAAGGGACACCTTGATTGGTCAATAGTTAAGATGGGGGGGTTTCCATCTTGAATGCACAAGTTGGGAAGGTGGGGGGTTTCATCTCATGAGATGAAACCCATGGATACACGTTGGGGAGATGGAGGGTTTCCATCTCATGATGGAAACCCAAGGGGCACAAGGCTGGGAGTTTCATCCCATGGGATGAAACCCCAAGGGAAACATTAATGAGGGAGGTGAAGGGTTTTGGTTGTTACAAAGGGGCATAACCCAAGAGACACCACACCTTTGGCTGATTGGATCTTATTGGAACAAAGAAATTGTGCTCTCAAACTCTCCCTTGGCTGATCCTCTCACTAAGACAAGAAGACTTAGAGTTTTATATCTCAACTCCTCTCTCTCTCCCTCTTTCAAGCTTGGCCAATCCTCTCACAAGACAAGGAAAAGACTTAAGGTTTTCCATTCTCTCCTCCTCTCCCTCTCTCTCTCAAACAACTTCCTTGGCCGAACCTGTAACACCCCGGATTTTCAAGTTATCAATATATATGAAATTTGCCTATTTAATTTGTGAATTAAATGATATGGATCTTAGATGGGTAAGGTGTTGGGCCAATTGCCCAATTAAGACCCAACGGATTGTGGATATGGTTTCAATTGAAATAAATGGGTAAGATTTATTTAATTGGGTCAAGATGCCCAATTGGGACCCAATGGGTCGTGGTTGACTTTGTTGACCACCAAGTGAGTTCAAGCTTACTTAATTGGGGTTGAATTAAATTGGAAATGGGATCAAGGAATTGAGTTGATTTTAAATGAGTTAAATTAAAGTGGTGAATTGAATTAAAGAGTGAGTGGAGTGGGAAGGTGGAGAGGTGCATCCCACCAAGATCAAGTCAAGCCTACACATTGGATGCATGGGAGTTTCATCTCATGGGATGGAACTCCAAAATGGATCATGAATGGGAAGGTGACGGTTTTTGTGTTGTTACACAATTCAAACCAAGTCTACACGTTGGGAGATGGGAGTTTCATCTCATGGATGAAACCCCCAAATGAATCATTAATGAAGAGGTGGCAGTTTTGTGGAGGTTACACAAGGTCACACAAAGGTTTACACCGTTGGAGACATGGGTGTTTCATCTCATGGATGAAACCCCCAAATGAAACATAAAGGAGGGAGGTAAATGGGCATGGGAGTTACAAAGGGGTGACACCAAAGGACATCACCCTTGGCTGAATTTCATTAAACAAGAAAAGACTAAGGGGTTGCATCTTAGACTATCTCTCTCAAGCTCTATCTTGGCCGAACCACACCTCAAGAAAAGGGGTACTTAGAATATAGTTCATCTCACTCTCTCCCTCTCACACAAGGCTGATTCCTCCCAAGACAAAGGGAGAACACTTAGAGTTGCTATAGTGAATCTTCTCTCTTTCTCCCTCTCTCAAATCTATACCCCTTGGCCAAACCACTTCAAGGGACTTCATCAAGATCAACTTCGGCTAAAGATCAAGAAGGAAGGAAGAAGAGGCTAAGGAAGTGTAACGCCCCGCCCTCTCCGAGAATTTCAGAGTCTAATTTTTTTTTTTAAAGTAATAATAAAACATCGGAAAAGAGCGGGCGGCGTCACGATGCGAGTTAAGTTCAGACTACCCAAGTCTAAACCTGAACTGGCCACCCATGTGTATATGGACTAGACCATGATAATGAACACACATGGAACTAACATCAACTTGCGGAATAGTATAAGTTAACTGCGGAATAATATGAAAAGATAGCCAGTACCAGTCTCAACTAATAATTACATAAATCAACCATACATTGTCAATATCCTAAACAAACCATAGCAACTAACTACTTTATTACATGTCCAACAAAAGTATTCAAATGACAGTAATATAAAGTAATCCAATCCATCATTCAAGCGCCTAGGCTTGGCTCCCCTCCCGGTCATCGACCTTCTTTTTCCCTTTACTTGTACCTGCAATCTCCTCTGAGGATAGAATTAGGGCGTTAGATCAACGTGCCCAGTAGGTTCCCGAATCAGGGCTACCACATGTTAGCATATAAAACATGCATATACATATCATAATACATGATCATCAAAAACAGGTAAAACAATGCTATGAAGTATGCACATGCAATGAGCATCCCCCATCATGTACATTCATAACCATCACTTGATGTACCTTGCACCGTCAAGGTAAATTACAACACACTTTCATCTCTTCATCATTGACTGATTCATATCACGTATGAGTCCTCCTGGCGGGACTCTCATCGCCTAAGGAGACCAATGTGTCTATGACCATCATGTTACTCCTCCTGGCATGACATGCACCCCCGAGGCAGGATGTAACCCATAAATTGCAACACTGTAGAACCTCATTCATAATCCCATGTCTATGCATGAGATGCCAATGCCTGTATGCCATTTGTTAATGCATAATATATCATTTGAAACACATAAAATAAAACAAGAGTATCATAGGAAAACTGGGTAAAACTGTGGTTACAAGTAAGTAGGAAACCTACTGAAGAATCACTTCAGCGTCCGTTCTTTCTTAGGCTTTATCCGGTCACCGCTCGCAATCGTGCACCGTCACAGAGATCCGTCACCTTATTCACATAAATCATGGATCAACTTTAATCCCTTACTTTATTTGATTCCCATTTTTTGAGTCTAAGTCCAAAAATACCAACTCATGGTTGTGACCCTTATTTACAAACATGCCATTGCTACCAATACCTTGATTAAACTCTACAACCTTAACCGCAACCTTAACATGGTTCAGTCATGTTTTGGACGACCAAAACAACAAACATAATTCCATATTTGATCACATACACATCCAAAAAATGACCCATGAAAATAGTCCATGGGGTTCGGCCATACTCATGGCCGAACCCTTATGGTTCTTTGCTCAATAATGTCTTTTATTTAAATACTAATTGGCTCTACCCCTTAGCCATGTTAAACCCATAGTTTAGCCATCCTAAGGTCAACCCAAAATCAGTAACCATAACACATAAAAATCTCCACCATTTGGTATGGTTTTATCTCTGCAAAACCATACCAACTTATCAACCAATTTTATGGGGTTCGGCCATCCAATGTGGCCCAACCCTATACCCATGTTTTGGAGCCTTTTTCACTTACATTTCATGTCCATTAAATCATGTAAGAATCAGCATAATATTATCGGATTTTACCATTCAAAAACCATACAAAAACAGTCCATTAAAAGTCTATGGTTTACATGTTTTCCAACATGAAAACCAACATTCTTTTACATGGGGTTCGGCCCTCCATGGTGGCCGAACCCAGTGGTTATGTTTACTATTTTTAAACCACAGATAATCATGTAATAACAGTATATTAAAATCAAGTTTTACCTTTCAAACAAACATCAAAAAATTGGCCCAATTTCATAGGGTTCGGCCATGCTCATTTGCCGAACACCATGACCTTTGGTTTTGAACATTTAACCCTTTATCTTGGGTCTGAAACCAACACCCAAATCCATGTTTTAACCTCCTTAAAACATGCATTTTAAATCCAACAATAACATCTAATATCAGTCCCAAATCATATGGTTTTAATTTCCAAAAACTATAAAAAACAACCACTTGTTTCCATGGGGTTCGGCCATGCTAAGTGGCCGAACCCAATGGTCCATTTCCATCTTTTAATCCACTGATTTTAGACCATATAAACTTCAGTCCCTATGTCATTCAGATCCATGTTTTTAACCGTTCTAAAACATGTATTTAAATCTTAAATCAAAACCCAAAAACAGTCCACAAAATCCATGGTTTTCATGTTTCAAAACATGAAAACCAAGCCATCTCTTACATGGGGTTCGGCCCTCCATGATGGCCGAACCCAATGGTTATTTTTACCATTTTAAATCCTCCATAATCAAGGTTAAACACTGGTGTATTCGGCCATGACCATGGCCCAGTACATACCCCACTTTATTAATCCAAAAATCCGTGAAACACTTACCAAATTCCAAGCTCTTGTCTTGCCTTTTGATCCTTGCTTCCTTTCCTTCTTTCTTCCTTTGTCTCAGCTGGTTAGAAGCATAAATCACTGGTGAAATCACCAAGATGAAATTCGGCGAAGAGAGTGTCCTTGAGAGAGGGAGAGAAAGATGGGAATTCTAAGACTTTGGGCATGTAAATTCGGCCAAGCATGGGTGTTGGCTGCTTTTGTTAAACAGCCCCATATCACCCATTTACTCCTCATCAAACCTTGCACAAACCAATGGGTCTTGGGTACTATCCAAGGCACGCCTTGGCACCTACCCATGTAGCCATACAGCTTCCCAAGCAACTCATCTCAAACCCATGCATTTCATTTACCATTCATCATGGAACTCACCCCAAACAAGTCCCCAACGTGTGGGACTTGTTTTGGTGGTTTAAGCTTAGCCGAACTCTTACAATTCCCACTTAGCTCACTGAGTTTACAGGCCCTTCAATTTCCCTTTTGACTCACTTGAACTCAAGGCTATTTAGATTCCCATCCCAACTCACCCAACTCACATACTTAATGCATTTCATTTAATGCACATGTGTTGACTCACTACTTGATTTAATTCCAACTCACTTCAGTCCCACTCAACTGATTTGACTCGTGTTTTAGCTCCCTTGAGGGTCCACATGGTCAACAATAGTCAACTCGACCAGTTGGGTCCACTTTTAGCTCCTTGACCCGTTTTTGACTCCATGACCCAATTATGATATTTTGGTCATTTGTAATTGATTTTTACATATGGATCAGGCCTACCCATTTTTCCTCCACTTGATTTCCAATCAAATAGGCTTAACCCCATTTAATTTAAGTTCACAAAACGGTCAAATCATCCATTCTGACCCGATGGGTCCCATTTGGGCCCTTTGACCCATTTAGCCATTTTTTACCCAAATGATGAAAATTACCCATCCAATCAAACTTAACATTCATAATGTGCTCATATGATTTAAATTTGAGCAATGGGCCCCACTATTTCCTTACTTAACATCACAAAATAATTAATTTAACAACTCAGGGGCATTTTCGTAATTTTTCCACTTCATTGAGAAACTGGGGTGTTACAATATAACCCTCTTTTTAAAATTTTCGTTCCGAAAATCGAGTGAAGTAGGGTTCTCAAATTAAATTACACAAATAATTCAGGGTGAATTCAGGGTGAATTGTTCTCATCTCCGATTCAAGTTCCCATGTGGCCTCTTCATCCCCATGACGGTCCCATACCACTTTTACGAACTGAATCGCTCTATTTCGCAACACCCTTTGTTTGGTCTCCACTATTCTGACCGGCTTCTCGACGTATGTCACGTCGCTTTATACTTCAATATCTTGAACATTTAAAATGTGGGATGGATCTGGATTGTATTTCCTTAGCATCGACACATGAAACACATCGTGTAGGGCTGCTAATTACGATGGGAGTGCTATCTGATAAGCTACATCCCCCATCCTTCTCATGATGGAAAATGGTCCCACATATCTTGGCGACAGTTTTCCTTCCTTGCCAAACCTCATGTGCCCTTTCCGTGGCGAGACCTTTAAAATACCAAATCTCCCACTTCAAATTCCAGAAACCGTCTCCTTTTATCAGCATAACTCTTCTGCCGACTCTGTGCAGTCAATAAGTGTTGACGTATCAACTTAATCTGTGCAGTAGTCTCTGCGACTAGTTCCGCTCCAATCAATGCAGGCTCTCCTGCCTCTGTCCAACATACCGGTGACCTACACGATCTACCATATAACGCCTCGTATGGAGCCATCTGAAGACTTGCCTGATAGCTGTTATTATACAAGAACTCCACCAGTGGTAAGTGGTCCTCCCGTCCACCCTTGAAATCTAACATGCATGCTCTCAACATGTCTTCCAAGGTTTGTATTGTTCTTTCAGACTGTCCATCGGTCTGTGGATGCATAGCGGTGCTAGTCAATAAGTCTGTCCCCATGGCTGACTGCATGCTTTGCCATACTCTGCCGGTAAAACGGCCATCTCTGTCCGATACTATCGTTCGGGGAATTCCATGTAGTCGAATGATCTCTTTAATGTACCGCCGACCCAACGTTTCAAATGAATCTGTCATCTTGATAGGAATGAAATGTGCGGACTTAGTCAGTCGGTCGACTACGACCCATATGGCGTCATTGCCCTTTGAAGACCTCGGCAACCCCGATACAAAGTCCATGGAAATGTGTTCCCATTTCCATTCTGGCACTGCTAAGGGTTTGAGTAACCCTGGTCGCTTTTGGTGTTCAGTCTTAACTTGCTGACAAGTTAGACAATGTGCCACGAATTCTGCCACATCCCTTTTTAGCCCATGCCACCAATAATGCCTCTTTAAATCATGGTACATTTTGGTGCTACCCGGATGAATAGAGAGTTTGGATTGATGTGCCTCAATCAGTAGTTCTTTCCGGCAACTCTTTGGCACATATGTTCTTCCCCGGAATACAAGACCTTGACTGGTCGTAATTCCCATTCCGGTACAATGGTGCCAGTAGACATCTTGGCCCATATGTCCTCCATTTCCGGGTCTGCTCTTTGTTCTTGTTCAATCTTGGTGACTATACTGGACCATATGATTAAATTATACATACTCCCATAGTTGTTGATATGAAGATTGAACTCTCGAATGGTGTGCAGCATTTCCCATTCTGTTTTGATCAAGCATGCGACCGACGCATGAGATAGGCGGCTGAGAGCATCTGCCACCTTGTTCGCCTTGCCTGGATGGTATCGAAGCGCAAACTCATAATCTGCCAGATATTCCATCCATCTTCGCTGCCCGAGGTTGAGTTCCTTCTGATCAAAAAGATATTTTAAGCTCTTATGATCAGAGAATACCTCAAATTTCTCGCCGTAGAGATAGTGTCTCCAACTTTTAAGAGCGAAGACCACTGCGGCTAGCTCCAAATCATATGTGGGATAAAGACGTTCATGCACCTTCAACTGCCTTGATCCATAAGCCACCACACGATGATGTTGCATGAGCGAACACCCTAGTCCCTCTCCTGAAGCATCGCATTGTACTTCATATCCTTTGCCCCTTTCCGGCAAAATTAAAATAGGAGCCATGGTAAGTTTCTCTTTCAGCGTTTCAAATCGCTGGTTACACTGATCTGTCCACTCATACTTGACTCGTTTCTGAGTAAGTCGAGTCAACGGAGACGCTATCTTGGAAAAGTCCATGATAAATTTCCGATAATAACCCGCCAGTCCTAAGAAACTGCGGATCTCGGTCACATTCTTTGGCGCTTTCCACTCACTTACTGCCGCCACATTAGCTGGATCCATGGCTATACCGTTTTCTGTTATGACATACCCCAAGAAATTGACCTCGGATAACCAGAATTCACATTTACTGGCCTTGGCATATAGCTTATTTTGCCTCAAAATATTTAAAACTATTCGTAAGTGCTCTGCATGTTCTTCCTGACTCTTGGAATAGATCAGGATGTCATCAATGAACACGATTACAAACTGATCCAGGTAGGGACGGAAGACTCTGTTCATTAAATCCATGAACACAGCCGGCGCATTTGTGAGTCCAAATGGCATGACCAAGAACTCAAACAGTCCATACCGCGTCCGAGAAGCTGTCTTTTCTATGTCTTCCTCCCTAACTCAGATTTGATGATAACCAGACATCAAATCGATCTTTGAAAAATGACTAGAACCCCTCAATTGATCAAATAAATCATCGATCCTGGGTAGAGGGTACTTGTTCCGGACTGTTAGTTGATTCAGCTTCCGATAGTCCACGCACATCCGTAGTGAACCGTCCTTTTTCTTCACAAACAGCACTGGTGCTCCCCATGATGATCTACTGTTCCGGATGCAACCCAGCCTAAGCAGTTCATCAATCTATTTCTTTAGCTCCGACATTTCGGCTGGTGCCATCCGATAGTGTGGTAACGACACTAGTGCTGTGCCGGGGTACAACTTGATCTCGAAGTTAATCTCCCTCATAGGTGGTAAACCAGGGAGTTCCTTTGGGAATACATCCACAAATTCTTGTACAATTGCTGGAAGTTCGGTAACTGGAGCTTTGTTTATGGTGATATTATTCAATACCACGTGGTTCAACCCTTCTTGCAATCCATTTTGTTTATCTGCACGGACTACATATTGCTTGCCCTCAGGTGACTTAAATGTCACTCTTCGACAATAACAATCGATGTTGGCATGAAACTTTGCCAACCAATCCATACCGAATATAATATCATATTCAAACATGTCCAGCACTAGATAATTGAACTCAAATCTGAGTCCAGCTAACTCGGTGTTAACCGCCGTACATATAAGTCCCAATGCCGAATCTCCCACAGGGGATACAATAGTAAGTGTTGTGGCTAATCTTTGAACTAATGTACCAGTAACAGTAATAAACGATGCAGCTATAAAGGAGTGTGATGCTCCAGAATCAAATAGTGCATATGCATATGAGCTACTCACTACCGCCATACCTTGTATCACAGCATGCTCCTCTTCTTCTTGAGAAGTTAGAGTAAATAATCGTCCTGAACCAGCAGGGTCAGACCTTCGACCTCCCCGACCTTGCATTCTGCCTCCTCTGGAGCTTCCCGGTCTAACTGGCGGACGAAATGATCCTCTGGAATATGACAGCCAGTTGAGCTTTGGGCAGTCCTTCTTGTAGTGACCTGGTTGATCACAGTGAAAACAGGTGTTCACTCCTCGAGAAGCTTGTGTAACTGCCACAGATTGAGTGGGCTGGTTGGGGCGAAAGCCCCCACTTGATCCAACAGACGGCGAAGGTCTGCCGAAGTTCGATCTGAACCTCTTGTTGGGTTGGTACGCACCCCTCCCACTCGGAGCTCGGCGGTTGTCCACTTTTGCAAATTCCGCCATTTTTTGTTCTACAATGGTTGCCCTGCTGACCACTTCTGCCAGCGTGGCTGCTTTGAACACGGTTACCCTGGCCCTTATGTTTGGCCGTAACCCACGCTCGAACTTGCGAGCCTTTCGATATTCCGTGTCCACAATATAGTATGCATAGATTGACAGGTTGAGGAATTCTTGATGATACTCAGCCACCGTCATTGAACCTTGTACTAACGTCATAAAGGCCTGAATTTGACGTTCTCTTTCTTCCTCCGGAAAGTAGCGCTCTAGGAATGTCGCTAAGAATTGCTCCCAGGTCATAGCAACTCTTTCTCTTCTGGGCACAAGTGCCTGCTATTTCTCCACCACCTTCCACCATTTGGCAGTGTCATCTACCAGCTGTGATGTGGCCAATAGTATTTTATGAGCATGACTCTTGATGTTCAAAAGAGTCAATATGTGAGAAATCTTCTCCAACCAGTTTTCGGCTCCGACTGGCCCTTCTCTGCCCTTGAAGTAAGGCGGGTGCTGCTGTTGAAAATCTCTTACCATGTTACGGTCATTATTTTCACTCGTGCTTCCTCCTCCGCTCATGTGTTGTTGGAGGATAGATGTTACTACAGCTTGCACCAAGCTGTGCAGTTCAGGAGGTACATAGGGTACAGTCAGGTTACTGTTCTCTTCCTCCTCTTATCGGTATGACGAGTCATATTCCTCCTTGTCCCGTTGGTATGTAGGGTCACTATCCCCCTCCTCTCGCCGGGAATGTTGTGACTCTTCCTCATCGAGTGAACGTTCATGAACTGATCTCTCTTCGTCATGAACGGACCGCTCATCATCATGTACCGATGTCACCTTCTCATGTACCACCTTCCGGCGTTGGGGTACCACCTTCCCTTGTGGTGTGATTATAAGCACCTCATCTTTCTTCTTATCGTCCTGACGGGTCCTTCTCTTTGTTGCCCCCTCACCCGATCCGATTTGTAAAATTTTTCCTTTTCCTTTCGGATCCTTTACCACCTTTTTCTATGGCGCCATTTATTCCTAATTCATGGAAACATCATAGACTTAGTTTCCATTAACAACATACATTAAATGCCATAAATCCTCATACAATCATAAATCACATAATTTATATAAATTCAAACTTCAACTTTGTACAAAGGTGGGTAGGGTGAAACAAAACCCTATGTATAACAAAAATATGCACCCTTACAAAATAACCCTCTTTTTAATACCCTCCATATTACTTCCTACCCTAGTCTTCCGTAGAAGACTCCGCATCAAAAGCGAACTTAAAACGGTTATCAGGACACGTCATCGCCGTGTGCCCCAATACCTCACAAGTTGTGCAGGGTATTAATCCAGGTCCTCCGATATATGGACAATTAGTCCTCGCCTCCCCATGCCCATGTAGTCCACAGGACGGGCAGACAATGCCTAGCAGATGAGGACAATACCGGGTGCCCATCTTGATTGCACAGCTCACACGTGTCATAGGGATCTATCTCCCCAAGCGACTCCAATATAATAGGTACATCAGCAATGGGATCCTCCAGAAGATGTGCTAGATCATCTTCTCCTTCCTCAGGAGGTTCCACCATCCCAGGCATATCATCCACCAGATCCTCTGGAACAGGTGCTAAGTCCATATCATCCTCCTCAGGAGGTCCCTCCTGAAGGTCCACATTAACTTCCATGCTGACACTGTCGGAAGTTGATACCAAATCTACCGGACAACTAGGTGTCCCTTTATCCCATAACTCAGTGTACTCTTCGTTGCTTGACATATCTGTGCCACATCATTTCAAACACAAGAATATTCAACAATAATTCTAAATGAACCACTCTTGATTTTCAGGGAATTTGATCATGCATAATATTATGTACTTTGTTTGGGAAGATTGCCAAATCAACACTCTTTGTTTTCTTTTGTTTCTGGGGAAATCTCTACATTCCTGTTGTTTGTTTTTCAGTGTGGGAGTTTCAGGGGAGTACATCCTATTTTGCTATGTTTGATATATCCAGTTATGATGACTGTACTTTACTTTTTTATCTTTCATTGTCGTTCTCATATTGATTGTTCAGTCGGAGTCACTTGAAGTAAATTAATCCGGCCCCCAGTCAGCGGACTCCGAAGAGTCGGTCAGTTGGGATGCTTATCCGTCAGTGAGACATGAAATCGTCTTAATCTTACTTCGATGATTCAACTTCCTGTTTCGCTCTGATACCAACTGTAACGCCCCGCCCTCTCCGAGAATTTCAGAGTCTAATTTTTTTTTAAAATAATAATAAAAGATCGGAAAAGAGCGGGCGGCGTCACGACGCGAGTTAATTTCAGACTACCCAAGTTTAAACCTTAACTGGCCACCCATGTGTACATGGACTAGACCATGATAATGAACACACATGGAACTAACATCAACTTGTGGAATAGCATAAGTTAACTGCGGAATAATATGAAAAGATAGCCAGTATCAGTCTCAACTAATAATTACATAAATCAACCATACATTGTCAATATCCTAAACAAACCATAGCAACTAACTACTTTATTACATGTCCAACAAAAGTATTCAAATGACAGTAATATAAAGTAATCCAATCCATCATTCAAGCGCTTAGGCTTGGCTCCCCTCCCAGTCATCGACCTTCTTTTTCCCTTTACTTGTACCGGCAATCTCCTCTAAGGATAGAATTAGGGCGTTAGATCAACGCACCTAGTAGCTTCCCGAATCAGGGCTACTACATGTTAGCATATAAAACATGCATATACATATCATAATACATGATCATCAAAAACAGGTAAAACAATGCTATGAAGTATGCACATGCAATGAGCATCCCCCATCATGTACATTCATAGCCATCACTTGACGTGCCTTGTACCGTCAAGGTAAATTGCAACACACTTTCATCTCTTCATCATTGACTGATTCATATCACTTATGAGTCCTCCTGGCGGGACTCTCATCCCCTAAAGAGACCAATGTGACGACATGCACCCCCGAGGCAGGATGTAACCCATAAATTGCAACACTGTAGAACCTCATTCATAATCCCATGTCTATGCATGAGATGCCAATGCCTGTATGCCATTTGTTAATGCATAATATATCATTTGAAACACATAAAATAAAACAAGAGTATCATAGGAAAACTGGGTAAAACTGTGGTTACAAGTAAGTAGGAAACCTACTGAAGAATCACTTCAGCGTCCATTCTTTCTTAGGCTTTATCCGGTCACCGCTAGCAGTCGTGCACCGTCACAGAGATCCGTCACCTTATTCACATAAATCATGGATCAACTTTAATCCCTTACTTTATTTGATTCCCATTTTTTGAGTCTAAGTCCAAAAATACCAACTCATGGTTGTGACCCTTATTTACAAACATGCCATTGCTACTAATACCTTGATTAAACTCTACAACCTTAACCGCAACCTTAACATGGTTCAGTCATGTTTTGGACGACTAAAACAACAAACATAATTCCATATTTGATCACATACACATCCAAAAAATGACCCATGAAAATAGTTCATGGGGTTCGGCCATACTCATGGCCGAACCCTTATGGTTCTTTGCTCAATAATGTCTTTTATTTAAATACTAATTGGCTCTACCCCTTAGCCATGTTAAACCCATAGTTTAGCCATCCTAAGGTCAACCCAAAATCAGTAACCATAACACATAAAAATCTCCACCATTTGGTATGGTTTTATCTCTCCAAAACCATACCAACTTATCAACCAATTTTATGGGGTTCGGCCATCCAATGTGGCAGAACCCTATACCCATGTTTTGGAGCCTTTTTCACTTACATTTCATGTCCATTAAATCATGTAAGAATCAGCATAATATTATCGGATTTTACCATTCAAAAACTATACAAAAACAGTCCATTAAAAGTCTATGGTTTACATGTTTTCCAACATGAAAACCAACATTCTTTTACATGGGGTTCGGCCCTCCATGGTGGCCGAACCCAATGGTTATGTTTACTATTTTTAAACCCCAGATAATCATGTAATAACAGTATATTAAAATCAAGTTTTACCTTTCAAACAAACATCCAAAAATTAGCCCAATTTCATAGGGTTCGGCCATGCTCATTGGCCGAACACCATGACCTTTGGTTTTGAACATTGAACCCTTTATATTGGGTCTGAAACCAACACCCAAATCCATGTTTTAACCTCCTTAAAACATGCATTTTAAATCCAACAATAACATCTAATATCAGTCTCAAATCATATGGTTTTAATTTCCAAAAACTATAAAAAACAACCACTTGTTTCAATGGGGTTCGGCCATGCTAAGTGGCCGAACCCAATGGTCCATTTCCATCTTTTAATCCACTGATTTTAGACCATATAAACTTCAGTCCCTATGTCATTCAGATCCATGTTTTTAACCGTTCTAAAACATGTATTTAAATCTTAAATCAAAACCCAAAAACAGTCCACAAAATCCATGGTTTTCATGTTTCAAAACATGAAAACCGAGCCATCTCTTACATGGGGTTCGGCCCTCCATGATGGCCGAACCCAATGGTTATTTTTACCCTTTTAAATCCTCCATAATCAAGGTTAAACACTGGTGTATTCGGCCATGACCATGGCCCAATACATACCCCACTTTATTAATCCAAAAATCCATGAAACACTTACCAAATTCCAAGCTCTTGTCTTGCCTTTTGATCCTTGCTTCCTTTCCTTCTTTCTTCCTTTGTCTCAGCTGGTTAGAAGCATAAATCACTGGTGAAATCACCAAGATGAAATTCGGCCAAGAGAGTGTTCTTGAGAGAGGGAGAGAAAGATGGGAATTCTAAGACTTTTGGCATGTAAATTCGGCCAAGCATGGGTGTTGGCTGCTTTTGTTAAACAGCCCCATATCACCCATTTACTCCTCATCAAACCTTGCACAAACCAATGGGTCTTGGGTACTATCCAAGGCACGCCTTGGCACCTACCCATGTAGCCATACAGCTTCCCAAGCAACTCATCTCAAACCCATGCATTTCATTTACCATTCATCATGGAACTCACCCCAAACAAGTCCCCAACGTGTGGGACTTGTTTTGGTGGTTTAAGCTTAGCCGAACTCTTACAATTCCCACTTAGCTCACTGAGTTTACAGGCCCTTCAATTTCCCTTTTGACTCACTTGAACTCAAGGCTATTTAGATTCCCATCCCAACTCACCCAACGCACATACTTAATGCATTTCATTTAATGCACATGTGTTGACTCACTACTTGATTTAATTCCAACTCACTTCAGTCCCACTCAACTGATTTGACTCGTGTTTTAGCTCCCTTGAGGTCCACACGGTCAACAATAGTCAACTCGACCCGTTGGGTCCACTTTTAGCTCCTTGACCCGTTTTTGACTCCATACCCCAATTATGATATTTTGGTCATTTGTAATTGATTTTTACATATGGATCAGGCCTATCCATTTTTCCTCCACTTGATTTCCAATCAAATAGGCTTAACCCCATTTAATTTAAGTTCACAAAACGGTCAAATCATCCATTCTGACCCGATGGGTCCCATTTGGGCCCTTTGACCCATTTAGCCATTTTTTACCCAAATGATGAAAATTACCCATCCAATCAAACTTAACATTCATAATGTGCTCATATGATTTTAATTTGAGCAATGGACCCCACTATTTCCTTACTTAACATCACAAAATAATTAATTTAACAACTCAGGGGCATTTTCGTAATTTTCCACTTCATTGAGAAATTGGGGTGTTACAGGAAGGAAAGGAGCAAGAAGGAGGGAAAGAAACAGGAGGAGTCGCGGATTTTCGGTAAGTGCTCAATAAGATTTCATAAATAAGGAAAAAATGGTCAAGGACATGGTTTGGCCATTGCATGGCCGAACCCTAATTTTTATTATGGCTAAGATGCTAAGCATGAGCCATGTATGAAATAGGTGGATGATCAAGGATCATGGTTTGGCCCTTGCATGGCCAAACCCTAAATTGTATATACAAGAACCATCAAGGAATATGAACATGGTTACGTGATTTTCAAGAGGAAGGGATGGATGAGGTTCGACAATGATGTATGGCCGAACCCCATCAAAAGATCAATCTTAAATGTATGATTTTATGAAGGGAAATGATGAACCATAGGGTTCGGCCATGTTGTATGGCCGAACCCCATGGAAAGGATTTGGATGAATGATTTTTAAGAGAAGATTATGAACCATAGGGTTCGGCCATGGTGTATGGCCGAACCCCAAGGAAGGTTATTAATGTTTTTAAAAGGTTTAAAATGGAAGTCGTGTTGATGGACTATGGGATTGTAAATGATGACCTATGAGTATGATTAAACTTCCCCATGGAGGGACTTGATTTATGGACTTAATATGATAAAGGATTTAAAGGATGAAGATGAACATCACTATGGCCGAACCCCATGAACCAATTTTTAATGGGTCATTCATTTGTGGATCATGTATGGATTAAGGAATCAGTTATGGATCATTTTTGGACTTGAAGTCATATGCAAATAAGTTAGGTAATTAGCCATGGATAGAACAATGGCAAAGATGTAAATATAGGTGAAAATGATGGACCATGGGTTCGGCCATGGTGTATGGCCGAACCCCATGGGGAATGTTTTGTGGACTTAGGTGGTTATCAATGTTAACTAATTATGGTATGAGTGATTAGTTGTATGAATAAAAAATGGCATGATCTTGGACTTATTTAAAACATCAAGGATTAAAAGAGGGACCAAAGTCAAGTGAGTGAGGTTCGGCCATGGTGTATGGCCGAACCCCACTAGGGTTTATTTTGCGGACTTAGAATTTTAAACGATAAAACTTATGTACGTTGGGATTAGTGAATCAAATGATGAATGATCTTGGACTTAATTAAAAGATCAAAGGACTTGAAAGAAGGACCCAAAAACCAAAGAGTGAGGTTCGGCCATGGTGTATGGCCGAACCCCACTAAGGTTGGTTTATGGATTTAAGCATAGATTGGAAATCAAACGGGATATTAGTTTGACTTGTTGATATGTAACAAGGTGATGGGACCTCACGAGCGGTGCACAATCGTGAGCGGTTGCCAGATTAAAACGCAAGGTCACTTTAGTGGTCATTGGTAGGATTCTAGCTCTTTGAAACCATGGGTTATATATGATGGTTTTCTTTGATGAGTTATGTTGTAAAAATGATATGTTTCAAATATGAGGTTTTAATGCTATGATTATATTATTACATAGCATGTGTTCACTACATCTCATGCATGGCATGGGAGGGATGTTTGTAACCGGAGGCCACGCTCTGTCGGGGCGTCCGTAAGGCATCCGTGGGAAGACCTTGATGTGCATTATCCATCAAGAAGTAACCGGAGAACACACTTCGTCGGGGCGTCCGTAAGGCAACTGTGGGGATACCTTGATGAGGAGAATTCCATCAAGAGGATATATGTGTTTGTGATGGGTGGGACTCATTGCATAAGACACCATGGCATGGCATTGTTTTTACATGGTTTTATTAATATGTTATCTATATGATTTTGTACTAACCATGTGTTAACTTTATTTGGAATACCTACTGGGTGCGTCTAACGCCCTACTTCTACCCTAATGGATGTCACAGGAAATGAAGGGAATGATGAGCTTGATCGGAGCCAAGCATAGGAGCTTGGATGTCTTTAATTATATTTTGTTTAAGTTACTCATGGACTATGTAATTTGAGTAGCTAGCATTTGGCCATGTAATAACTTAGATATTATTCTATGGTTTGAATGACTTATTTTGGATATTTAGTTATGATAATTATGGTTAAGACATGGACTACTTTGCTATCTAAAATGGAATAGAATTAGGTTCTATTATAATTCCGCAGTTATGATCTAATCCGCATGTATAACATATTGCGTGTGAATCGTATTCGTGGACTTACTCCATGCACACGTATGGTTGGCCAGTTAAGGGTCGAACTTTAGAAGTTCGGACTTAGCTCGCGTCGTGACGTCCCGCTCTCTTTCACTCTTCTATTTACAAAAAAAAATAGACTCTGATTTTTGGCATAGTGAAAAGGGCGAGTCGTTACAGTTGGTATCAGAGTGCAATGGAAGGTTGAATCTTTCAAACTAAGATTAAGACGGTTTCATGTCTCACTGACAGATAAGAATCCCAACTGACCGACTCTTCGAAGTCCGCTGCACGGGGGCCGTATTAATTTACTTCTTTAGACTCAGACTGAAACATTCAATCTTAGAACAACAAGGAATGATAGCAAAGGAAGTATAGTCAAAATAACTAGATTTATCAAACATAGCAAATTAGGAGATACTTCCCCGATATACCCAAATTGAGAAATAATCAAAAGATACTTAGGAAGTTTCCCCAAAAACAAAGAGATACAAAGAGTGCTTATTTGGTAATTTCCCCAAAATGAGAAAAACACAAACTTTACGATGAAAACTAAGTCAAGATGTTTTTTTATGGCTTAGGAAAAATGCCTCTGAGAAGAACAAGAAGAACCCGACAACACCCAAGTGGGGATGAAGAGGAGGTGCAACAACCTCATATACCAGAGGAACAAAATAGCGTGAACATACCCGTGGTTCCTCCCGAACGAAAAAATTTGGTCCAAGCAGTGGTCACTTCTGTTCTACAACAACACATGAACGGAAATGCAAACACCAGTGACGCCAATGATCGGAGCATGGTCAGGGATTTCCAGCAACAACGCCCCCCTTACGTCAAGGGAAAGAAGGGGCTGTCGGAGCAGAAAACTGGTTAGAGAAGATTACTCAGATCCTGACCCTGTTAAAGATCTCGAGTCATGAAGACAAAATATTACTGGCTACATCACAACTGATTGATGATGCCGGTAAATGGTGGGAGGTGGTAGAGAAGCAGCGAGCACTCCTCCCTGAAAGAGAAAGGACTGTAATGACTTGGGAGCAGTCCTCAGCTACATTTTTGGACCATTACTTCCCCGAGGAGGAGAAGGAGCGCCATACTCAATCATTTCTATCTTTGGTACAAGGTACCATGACGGTGGCAGAGTATCATCAGGAGTTCCTCAGTCTCTCCTGTTATACTCTATATATGGTAGATACGGAGTATCGAAGGGCTCGCAAGTTTGAGCGGGGCCTACCGCCAAGCATTAGGGCCAAGGTAACCATATTCAAGGCAGCCACACTGGCAGAGGTCGTCAGCAGGGCCACTATAGCAGAACAAGAGATGGCTGAGATAGTGTGGTTTGACAACCGCCGAGGTCAGAGTGGGAGGGGTACATTTCAGCCCAACAAGAAGTTCCGACCAAACGTTAGCAGACCCTCACCTTCTACTGGGTCAACAGGGGGCTTTCGCCCCAACCAACCCTCCCCATCTACAACAGTCTCTCAAGTTCCCAGAGGCTTGAACAATTGTTTTCATTGTGATCAGCCGGGCCATTTCAAGAGAGAATGCCCACAGGTTAGCAGGCCATTTTATTCTAGAGGTTCATTTCGCCCACCAGCTAGACCAGCTAATTCACTAGTAGGCAGGGCATATAACCAGGCAGGACGGGCACCTAACCCTACAGGATCTAGACGATTGCTTACTTTAGCTCCTCCAGCAGCAGTGGATCACTCCGTGATTCAAGGTATGGTAGTAGTCAGTAGTTTCTACGCCTTTGCATTGTTTGATTTTGGAGCATCCCACTCCTTCATATCTGCTGCATTCATAACTACTATTGGCACATTAGTACAAAAACTGTCCACATCACTCACCATTGTATCCCCCCGTCGAAGACACGTCATTGGGGCTTATATGCACAGCAGTGAACCTTGTCACAAATATCGGCGCTATTTTCAAATTTACCACATTTTTATCGACAAAATATCATTACCGTGTTAAAAACGTGTTTTTATCGCCACGACGATAAATTTTCGGTAAATTCCCAATAAAATCGTGTTAAAAACGCGATAAACGTTAATAACGCGATAATATCCCGGTAAATTGCTGGTAAATTCCCGATAAATTACCGGTAAATTCCCTATACCATTTTTCTTTCATTAATTTTTTTATTTATTCTATTTTTTTTATTTTTTAAATATTATAATTTCCGCGAGATTTTCCCATTAAATTCCCGGTAAAATTCTGAGAATTTGAAAATATCCTGTTATTACCAATTGCCGTTAATATCCCGAGAACGGTATTTGTCACCATGGCAGTGAACACTGAACTCGCTGGATACAAATTTGAGTTCAACTATCTGGTACTCGATATGACTGAGTACGATATTATTTTTGGCATGAACTGGTTGACTAGCGTTCAGGCCAAGATTGATTGCCATCTTCATAGGGTGAAATTTTGGTCACCCGAGGGGAAGCAATATGTGGTACATGCTGACAAACACAACATCCCTATAAGAAGACGACTGCATGAAGGGTTGAATCACCTAGTATTGAACAGTATTAGAATAAACAAGGCACCTGTGGCTGAACTTCCGGCGATAATGAAAGACTACGCGAATGTATTTCCAAAAGAACTCCCTAGCTTGCCACCGATGAGGGAGATTAATTTTGAGATCAAGCTGTACCTGGTACTTCTCCAGTGTCATTACCACATTACCGGATGGCACCAGCTGAGATGTCTAAGCTAAAGAAGCAGATTGGTGAACTGCTCAGACTAGGATGCATCCAGAATAGTACATCGTCTTGGGGAGCCCCGGTATTATTTGTGAAGAAGAAGGACGGTACACTCCGGATGTGTGTGGAATACCAAAAACTGAACCAGCTGACTGTTAGGAACAAGTATCCTCTAACCAGGATCGATGATCTATTCGATCAACTTAGAGGTTCCAGCCATTTCTCTAAGATTGATCTGATGTCCGGCTACCATCAAATCCGGGTTAAGGAGGAGGACATAGAGAAGACAGCCTTCAGAACGCGGTATGGACTATATGAGTTTGTAGTCATGCCGGTTGGACTCACCAATACGCCAGCTGTGTTCATGGATCTAATGAACAGGATATTCCGTCCTTACTTGGACCAGTTTGTCATTGTATTTATTGATGACATCCTGTTCTATTCCAAAAGTCAGGAGGAGCATGTTGAGCACTTGCGAACAGTCTTGGACACCTTGAGGAAGAACCAACTATATGCCCAAACAAGCAACAAACTTTGGCTAAAGATCAAGGAAAATAGACTCTGATTTTCGGCACAGTGAAAAGGGGGGGGCGTTACAAACCATCTCTTGGGGGTTTTCATGTTAAACCCTCTCCCTCTCAAGCAACAAACTTTGGCTAAAGATCAAGGAGAAGAGAAAAGAAAAACTAAGGAACGAAAGAAGATCGGAGGAGTCGCGGAATCGGTAAGTGGTACTTGACAAGATTTTATTAAGTAAAAAGAGATTTAAGGGAACATTCCATAAAGATTGGAAATGGTTGGCCAAAATGTTGCAGGCCATGGATTTAAGATCCATTTAAAGAAAGGCAAAATGAGGTTCGGCTATGTTGAATGGCCGAACCCCATTAAGTGATCTAAATATGGGGATGTGATTTTTATGAGGAAAAGATGAACCATAGGGTTCGGTCATGTTGTATGGCCGAACCCCATGGAAGTATATTCTTAATTTTAATGGGTTTTTAAAGGATAAAAAGGATGGATGTATGTTAGTGATTTTAAAGGATGAAAATAATGGAGGAATATTGATGGATTTACATGTCTTTAGACCATGGAAAAGTGGAACAAGGAACCATGGGTTCAACCATGTTATATGGCCGAACCCCATGAACCATTTTGATGGATCACTTGGTAAATCTATGCTCGTTTAAAGTATGAATGATCAAGCTAAGAAAATGGAGGGATTTATTATGGATCTATTTTATGTTAATAAATCATTCATGGACCTAAGTTATGTATAAATAAGTTAGGTGATTAACTATGAAAATGAATGGTGGTTAAGATGGGAAATGACAAAATAAGGAACCATGGGTTCGGCCATGTTGTATGGCCGAACCCCATGAAGGGCTTTTTATGAACCTAGGTGTATGATGAAGTTGATATCTTTATGGACTTAGGTTGTTAAATGATTAACTTATGTGGTTGGATTAATAATCAAAGAATGGATGGTGTTGGACCCATGTTGTGCAAAATGAAACAAGGGTTAAAAAGGGGGTCAAAACCAAAGAGTGAGATTCGGCCATGTTGTATGGCCGAACACCACAAGTAAGTTTTGGTGGACAGTGGACAGTGGGTAGTGGACAGCGGGTAATCGGCTGATTTTATAAATGAAATATTTATATGATTTTCCAAATGGTTAGGTTAAATTAGAAGGATGAAGGGAATGGTTTAAATCAATTGGAATAATTAAATTGGTTATTTCATGGAATTAAATGGATCACCAAATTGATGTATGTATATGTTAAATGTAATAAGGTAACAGATTTCACAGGCGGTCAACGATCAGCTTGACGCGATCAGTGATCAATTTTTGGACGGAAACACAAGGACCCATTATTTGGACATTGGTAGGATTCCTACCTTATTGAAAACCATGAAATATGTATACGTGATATTTTACTTCATGTTTTGATGAGTTATTTTGGTATCAAATGATATGTTTCAATTATGGGATTTTAATGCAATGATGTTTATTATTACATAGCATGTTGGCATTTGCATCTCATGCATGGCATGGGAGGGATCAAATGAGGGGAGTCCACGCTCTATTCGGATTTCCGATAAATAACCGTGGGGAGGAATCCACACAGATTCCAATGGATGTATGATTGAATTGTAAACAGAGTCCACGCTTCATTCGGTGGGACCGATAAACAATCGTTGGGAGGAATCCACATTGATTCCAATGGATGTATGATTGAATTGTAACCGGAGTCTACGCTCCATTCGGGGCAACCGATAAGGCATTCGTGGGGATATACTATGTTTGAAATGTAACCGGAGTCCGCACTCCGTTTGATGGGACCGATAAGGCATTCACGGGGAGTCATGACAATACCTTGATGAGGATTTTTCATCAAGAGGAATACTATGTGATTGTGATATGGATGATGGGTGAGACTCATGACATATGACACCCATGGCATGGCATTTACTTGCACGTTTTTTTTATTTATATCTATGTGTTTTTGTTATATTAATCCATGTGTTGACTTGGAGTACCTACTGGGTGCGTTGTCTAACGCCCTACTTCTACCTTAGATGATGACACAGGAAATGAACGGAACGATGGACGCAATCGGAGCCAAGCTTAGGAGCTTGGATGATGTAGTTTCATTTTATTTAAGTTTATTCATGGACAGTGTAATTTGAGTAGCTAGTATTTGGGACTGTAATAACTTAGATTATTTGCTATGGTTTGGATTGTTAATTTTGGATATTTTAACTTAAGGTAATTATTATTGAGTGATGGACTTCCTTGCTATCTAAAATGGAATAGGATACTTATTCTATTATAATTCCGCATCTATGAATTTTTCTGCATGTATAACGTTATGCGTGTGAAACCGTTCTCGTGGACATAATCCACGTACACGTATGGTTGGCCAGTTAAGGGCCGGGCTTTGGAAGTCTGATTTAGCTCGCGCCGTGACGTTCCCGCTCTCTCTCACTCTTTATTTAAAAAAACAAAATAGACTCTGATTTTCGGCGAGTGAAAAAAGGCGAGGCGTTACAAACACATACTGTCAAAATCAGTTGGCCCAAGACGATGCTATCGTCAGTCCAAGATACATCGAGACAAGGATTGGGCTATCAATCGTGGAGCACGATCAATCGAGTGTGACCATTTACTATCCGTTAGAGAACATTTAATGCACAACGATCACTTTACAATGGCACAATTTGAAGCCATAATGTATCGTGGGTGCACGGTCAATCGCAGTCGTAAGTTCGAGTTTTGTTTGTTTGCCTATTTATACTCCAAACTTTGTTGTGTTTGGTTGGACCTCTAACTTGAAGAACTAAAGGAAAATCCAGAGGTCCCATCTCTTCTCTAAACACTATACTTGGTGAATCATTTGGAATCCAATCATCTTGATTGAAATTGAGAGAGAAAAAAAAAAACTAAATCTAGGATAGCATTGACAAATCTTAAATCCTAGAGACTTTTCCTATAGATTGTAATTTCTCTACAGTCGGCGTATTTTCGTCATTGAACGACATCACATTGGGAAGAGATCTTCAAGAAGCACATCATCTACTCAAAAGAGCTTTCAAAAGGCAATTACTTCTTAGTATTTGATTTAATTTTAAATCATCTTGTACAGTGGATTAAAGCATGGTGCTTGAACCACTATAAAATAGATGGATAAGGAAGTAGACCGGGGTAGGTCGAACCTTTCAAAGTATTAGGTGATTGGGTGAAATTCCTAATCAATTGGATAAGTTGAAGTCCTATTCTATTCGTGAGGGCGTAATTCCCCACATAGTGAATTGGGGTAACCCTATAGAGGGTGAGTCCATAATGAATGTAGGATGGGTTTACTCCAAACCACTATACATCTTGTGTTGTGAGTGTTTTGTCTTGTCTTTGTGTGATTGATCTTTAATTGGTGTATTCGCTTATCACACAACACATTTATCTTGGTTAATTTGTTAATTGCGCTGCAAACATTTTAATTGATCACGTAATTTGTGAAGACCACAAAAATAGGTGATTTCCTTATTCAACCCCCTTTAGGGTCAATCTTGACTCGTGTTCTGACACACCGGGAACTTTCAAATTACATATAGTACAATGGAATTGGATCTAAGAAAATCAAGGCGGCTTTGTTTCCCAAGTTTTATTAATAAATTCTATGCCTAGAATCCAGAGCTCACGTAAATTAAATAACACTGCATTCATGTCATCCATTTTAAAATTATCAAAAAATATGAATCCACAAGTTCCAAATAAATACCAGAAAGTCAGACCTTAGACTGAACTAGAGTTTGATTCCGATTCTAAATTTTCATCGTACTTTTGTAAACAAAAGCCTTAGACACCAAAAGAGAAGTCCCATTCAAGCCTAAATTTTCATCACATCTATCTTTAAAGTACACATAAAATTCGAACATGGTATAAAATTTTAATAAAAAAATTAATTGGAAAAGAATCATAATACAAACATCATTTTAATTGGAAAACCAGAATCTAAATATTTCATTGCACTTAAATCTTATTAATGACATGTGAAAGTACCCTTTACACGGGAGCTAGGACCATGCGATTGACCCTAGAGGGGGGTGAATAGGTCAATCTAAATTCGTTAGTCCTTTTTAATTTAACTTGATTGATTAGTTCAAATGTAGTGGAAACAACAATCAAGAGTGTGTGTGTTAGAAAATGTGATTAAAACAATCAACACAAGAATCTGGCTCTAACACCACAAACACAAGGACACAAGATATATAGTGGTTCGGTTCGCCAACCTACATCCAATTTTAGGACTCGTTCAACCTTGAACTATCCCAAATTCACTATGTGGGGACTTACACCCTCACAATTAGATTAGGAATTTCACCTCACTCAATTGGCTTAGAATTCCACCCACCACTATGCAAGAGACAAAACTTTAGAGTTTTTTATAGTGGTTCCAGGGTACCTCCCTCTAATCGACTCTTGGGTTACTGGTTTTTAAAAGGAATTAAAAACCAAGAAGCACTTGCTTTAAAGCTCTTTCTCGCTGATGTGTGCTTCTTAAAGATCCCACCAGAGTTGTGTTGACGCTTCTTCTTCCAGTCGTCGTGTAGCAATCACAATCTGTGGGTGACAAGGAAACTTGACCAAGCCAAAGCTTTCCTAGTTTATAACTTTCTCACTTGCAAACTCAATCCGAAGATTGGTTGTTTATGATATTTCTCTCCTCCTCTTTTTCTTACTTGCAAACACAATCCGAAGATTGGTTGTTTATGATCTTTCTCTCAAGAGTGTTGATTGTTTCTTAGAGTGTTTAACTCTTTTAATCTTAAGGAAGATAATAAAGTGATCACCCAATACTCATATTTATAGAGGAGTTTTAGCGGTCATATTGACTATCCAGGGCCGATAGGTCGGTGTTCATATTTGTTACCGTTCAACCACCCGAGCGTTGCACATTAAATGTACCCTCAACAGAATTATTACTTCCCAGCCGACATGTCGTTGTCACTGATGGGTCGACACTTATGGTACCGAGAGTCGGTCCATACGATAGGCTCGTTCTGGTGCAAAGTCTGCTTGACAGCAATTTCCACTTTGGAAACCTGTTACACAGAACGACCTGTCGCCCTTTGCCAATGGGTCAGTCCTATATCTCTCGATCGGTCTTTGATTGCTGATATGTCTGTTTTATCGAGAGCCCTTATAAGTTCTTAGTCCAGAACTTATAAATTTTATACCGACGAGTCGTTGACTAATAGGGGTCGTTCAAGTTCATCACCGAGGGGTCAGTGTATATGAGACTCTCGGTCAGAGGCATTTCCAGAATGACAGTTCGAAGTTCTAGAACCAATGTCAATCTGGACGACCAATCTTTGACCACAATGGGTCGATCCTAACTGCACCGAGGGGTCGGTGAGATAAATTGGTCGTGATGACAGTGAACATAATTCATGTTTCCAAGTTCACTTCCAATTCACTGTTTAGCATCCTCTCTAGGCATTTTATTTTTATTACCAACATATGCAACTAAGCCTAGTAGTCCTATCTCAGGTGTGGGTTCCACCTAGAGTCATCTATAACTATATACTTGTTCTTGTGATTACCATGACGGTAAGGTTTGAGCTTGGTGGAGCATGATCTTCTTCGTCGATCATCTTGAGTTTTCAAGCTTCTTGGCAAGTGCTTCTACCCGAGTCATGTAATTGACAAACAGAGACTCGGTCAAGCCGGGGCACTAACAATCTTCCCCTTTGTCAATTACATGACAAAACCTAGAAGCTAACCCAATTACATGCCCACCCTTTATTACAACACATTTGAATACAAAATATTACATCAATTACATGTATATTTAAATGGATTAACAAGACTATGATCTTCATATTCTTGCTCAGCTTGCTTCATTTTCCTGTTTAAACACAAAAGCAAGCAGCACGAGACAATCATTAGATGGGTTAGTCCAAACCATAAACACCCATGGACTAAATAAGATTTTATCCCCCATACACCTATGAATTTCTAGACTCCCCCAATCTCCTTGAGTTGGATCTTCCTACCTTCCACCAATTATTCTCCGAATTGGTTTTTAAGTGCTTCCCAGCTTCAAGCTTCTACTATTTTCTCCACCATTTTGTCATCCAGTTGACAAAGGGTCAGTAGGCGAGCATCAAGATCATGCACTCCCCCATGGTTTAGTGAACACTTTTCGTGCATCAGGCTTCTGGGTTAAGCTAATGTTCCTAGCTTCTTCTGGTTTTCTCCCCCATTCTCTAAGCTATTTTTCTTAGCTTTTTCTTCTCTCCTCCCCGACAAACATAGTTGCCCCCTAAGTTGATGTTGCTTCAAGCCTTCAAGCTTGCATTCTCCTTCCTCCACAAGTTGTCATGACCAGTGACAATATCTAATTATCACATATTTTGTGCTCCCCCATACTCCAAGTATATGTGTAGCATCACAGCTCGAACCCTTATCTCCCTAACATGCCAATATAAAAGCAACTCATTTAAACCTGCATGTTAGTATATCATATACAAGAGATAAATGGCATACATACCAAGCAATACACATATCATACTAAACCAAATCATATCATTGCATTTGACAAAATGTGCATTGAGTACATATGGTTTTTGCTAAAGGGGATACTAAGGGTACTTAGACAAAATAACAAAAGTATAGTTTTTCTAAAAATTGTCCTAAGAAAAGCCATCCTGAAGGGGTACAGAAGGAGGAGGAGATGGAGTATCTGGTGTAACGCCCCACCCTTTTTCACTATGCTTTCTGAAAATCAAAGTCTACTTTTTTTTTTTATAAATAGAAGAGTGAGAGAGAACGGGACGTCACGACGTGAGCTAAGTCTGAACTTCTAAAGTCCGACCCTTAACTGGCCAACCATGCGTGTGCATGGACTAAGTCCATGAATACGGTTCACACGCATTAAGTCATACATGCGGAAATAAACATAACTACGGATTATAATAGAACCTAATTCTGTTCCATTTTTAGATAGCAAAGTAGTTCGTCGCTTAACCATAATTATCATAACTTAAGTATCCAAATAAAACATTAAACCAGAGCAAATTATCTAAGTTATTACATGCCCAAATACTAGTTACTCAAATTACATAGTCCATGTGTAACTTTAAAATAAATGAAATCAACACATCCAACTCCTATACTTGGCTCCAATCACGCTCATCGTTCCCTTCATTTCCTGTGTCATCCACTAGGGTAGAAGTAAGGCATTAGACAACGCGCCCAGTAGATATTCCAAGTGGGGCTAACACATGGTTAATACAAATCATAAATAATAACATAATATCAAAACCTTATAAAAACTATACCATGCCATGGTGTCAAATGCAATGAGTCCCACCCATCACAAATACATATATCCTCTTGATGGAATTCTCCTCATCAAGGTATCCCACAGTTGCCTTACGGACGCCCCGGCGGAGTGTGTTCTCCGGATTCTTCTTGATGGATAATGCACATCAAGGTATCTCCACAGCTGCCTTACGGACGCCCCGACGAAGCGTAGCCTCCGGTTACAAACATCCCTCCCATGCCATGCATGAGATGTATATGTCCACATTAATAGTATAATCATAGCATTAAAACCACAATTTGAAACATATTATTTTTACAACATTAACCATCAAAATAAGAAATTAAACCATCATACATAACCCATGGTTTCAAAGAGGTAGAATCCTACCAATGACCACTTTATGTCCTTGCGTTTTAATTCGGCAACCGTTCACGATCGTACACCCCTTGTGAGGTCCCGTTACCTTATAACATGTCAATCAATCAATCTCATGTTCCATTTGATTTATTAATCAATCACCCCTAAGTTAATCATTTAAACACTTAGTCCACAAAATACATCTTAGTGGTGTTTGGCCATACAACATGGCCGAACCTCACCATCTTGGTTTTGTGCCCTTCTTTTCAATCCTTTGATCTTTTAAATTAAGTCCAAGATCATGCCATCCTTGATTCATAACACCAAACACTTATGAGTTAATCATCTAACCTTATTAACACCTTAAATCCATAAAACAATCCCCATGGGGTTCGGCCATACACTATGGCCGAACCCATGGTCTATCATTTTCACCTATTTACATCTTTGCCATTTATACAAATCCATACCCAATAACATAGCCCATGAACATAGATACATATAATTAAATCCATTCATTTAACCATGCATAACAACTCTAAATGACCCTTTAAGATGGTCCATCAAATGGTCCATCAAATGGTTCATGGAGTTCGGCCATACACCATGGCCGAACCCATGATGTCTTCTCTCCATAATTTACCATCTTAAGTTCATACTCAAGTCCTTCCATGGGTTTTAATCATATATTCAGATTCATCTTTTTTTATCCCAAACACCATCAACATGACTTCCATTTTTAACCTTTTAAAACATTAATAAACTTCCATGGTTTTCATCCTTCAAAAACCCATAACAATTACTAACACACTTCCATGGGGTTCGGCCATGTAACATGGCCGAACCCTATGGTTCCTTAATTTCTTTTTAAACATCATACAACCAAGATTAAGTCCTTTGATGGTTCTCATACATACATCCATTTAAGTCCTTTACAACCTTTTAAAATCATAAGCATTCATCTATGATTTTCCATTCTTTAAATCAATTACAATTCACTAATATCCTTTCCATGGGGTTTGGCCATACAACATGGCCGAACCCTATGGTTCATTACTTCGTCTTGAAAATCATTTAGTCCCATATAAATTCCTTAACAACTTTCCATGGGGTTCGGCCATACAACATGGCCGAACCCTATGGTTCATCATTGGGTCTTTAGCCATAATAAAATTAGGGTTCGGCCATTGTCCTTGACCTTTGACCCTCTTTTCTTATTTATGAAATGTATCGAGCACTTACCGATTCCGCGACTCCTCCGGTTTCTTTCTTCGCTCCGACTTGTTCCTTTGATCTTTTCATTCCTTAGCCTCTTCTTCCTTCCTTCTTGATCCTTGTGAGAGGGTCGGCCTTTGGTTCTTGTGAGAGGGAGACGATCTTGAGATGAAGCCTTAAGTCCTTCCTCCTTTGTCTTTGGGATAGGTCGGCCTTGTGTGAGAGCTTGAGCTCAAAAACTACTCTAAGTCCTTTGTCTTGAGGTGTGGTTCAGCCAAGAGAGAGAGGGAGAGAGAGTGAACTGAAAATTAAGGTCTTTCTTGATCAATAAGGTCGGCCAAAAGTGGTGTCCTTTGGTGACACCCCTTTGTAACTTCCATTCCCACTTACCTCCCTCCTTAATGCTTCACTTGAGGGTTTCATCCATGAGATGAAACTCCCAAGGCTCCAATGGTGTACTATGTTCTACCTTTGTGTAACCTCCACAAAACCGCCACCTCTCCATTAATGACCTATTTGGGGGTTTCATCCATAAGATGAAACTCCCATCTCCCAATGTGTAGACTTTGTTTGAATTGTGTAACAACACAAAAACGGTCATCTTCCCATTCATGATCCATTTTGGAGTTTCATCTCGTGAGATGAAACTCCCATGCATCCAATGTGTAGCCTTGACTTGATCTTGGTGGGGTGCACCTCTCCACCTTCCCACTCCACTCACTCTTTAACTCAACTCACCTCTTTAATTTAACTCATTTAAAATCGACTCAATCCCTTGATTCCATTTCCAATTTAATTCAGCCCCACTTAATTTAAACTTGAACTCACTTGGTGGTCAACCAAGTCAACCACGACCCATTGGGTCCCAATTGGCATTTTGACCCAATTAACAAATTTTGACCCAATTAACAATCTTGACCCAATTGAATACATCTTACCCATTTATTTCAATTGAAACCATATCCACAATTCGTTGGGTCTTAAGTGGCAATTGACCCAACACCTTACCCATCTAAGGTCCATATCATTTAATTCACAAATTAAATGGGCAAAATTCATATATATTGATAACTTGAAATTCCGAGGTGTTACATCTGGAACTCGGTCGGAGAAGGAGATAGCAGCAACTAGATCCCGAATAGTCAACCTGATTCTTTCTAGACTATTTTCAAGATAGTCCATTCTCCTTTCTAGTTGGAATACCTTTCTGCCCAGATTATCTAGAGAAGGGTGCTCATTCACTTCTTCTTCGTCAGAGTCAGTCCAAAAGTCGTCAGAGTCATCGCTCTCCTCTTCCCTGTCAACACGGTCTTCATTTCTGGTTCTACGATCATTCTCTTCATCTGCTTCTTCTCTCCCTTCCTCTCGTCATTCTTTGAAGATAACACCTTTATAAACTATGGGGTCCTCTCCTACCTTAGGTTGGGTTTCTTGCTGTTCCTGAATATACACAGGATTTTCAAAGCTTGACCCAGGGCAAGACCGAAAGGCTGTCCATTTGGTCTTTTAGTCAATTTATTGGCACGACTGGATTCACCTTGCTCTATAGAGTGCTTAGGATGTGTCTGGGCTTTACTTGATTTATAAAAATCAGAAAAATGGTGATTTTCAGTCTTCTAGAGGCTTGAGGAGAAAAATCCCTATGATTTCCGATAAGAAATCACTCTAAGAGGTCCTATCGACCGGTTTAGGGCTCGGGAGGAGAAGAAAGGACCACAGACCTTCGCGGGAGGGGAGACACCAAATTCAAAAGTGTTGTCACTTTCGCAGAAAGTGACCCCTTTTTAATTTTAACTTTTTGTCTCACTGATATGTCGGTTCCACCGACAGGTTGACTTTTCCCCTTTTTAACAGTGCTTTGATTTAGCACAGTAACGACATGTCTGTCACTCCGACAATCTATTCACCGACATGTCGACAACACCGAGAGGTTCAGATTGTAGAGCAATCATCCTTGATGTGTGTAACTTGATGGAGATCCTATTCTAATCATGGAAAACAAATATTCATGCACAAATGTACCAAACACAATTCTCATAGACTATTCAACTGGTGCATGCACATACACAACAACTCTCACTCAAAAATTATATTTTTCAAAAACACTTTAAATGGAATGTATGTCTTTCCAAGTAGAATATGTAGTATAACCAGGAAGAGTACATTCTAGACTTGTACTTATCCAATTCCTCTCCTCAAGTCATATCCATTCTCTGCTATGTGAACTCACATGGTCTTTTGTGGGTTCATTTGTAGTGGTCTAAGATATGGAAGTGAATCTTAAACCACAACAAAACATGATTAAGGGTCTATCTCCTAGGTACAAATATTGTGGCATTTGGTGTTTCATACACACCCCTACGATTGTACCTTTGATGACCAAACCTTGGATTCATTAACTGTAACGCCCCGTCCTGCTACGGACGTGTTATCTGCGAAATAACTCGAAATAATACCCAAGAACAAATTTCGGACAATTTTTTTTTTTAAACGGGTCAACTGCCTCCAGCTTAACAACCAACAAAAATAATTCATCATACTGAATAGATGTGAACAACCATAGACTATTCAACTGCAGTTATACAACTATCCAAAATAAACAATGTACTGAAGGAGTTCATACAAGACAAAGTCTCTCAACTAAATATAAGCATGAACATAGAATCTATAACTAGTACTACTCCTCCCCTGGTGTCTGCTCAAGAGACCCGTATGCTCCTCCACAATCAGAGTACCTGAAAGGTAATGGGTGAGCGAACCAGCCCAGTGAAGAGATAATGCTTATCACAAGCCAGCAACATGAATAGATAACATATGTGCGAATGCAAGAACATCATAATAACAAAGGTGCTCATATGCATGACACCTGACTATACCATCAACTAATGATCCCTCTGACCAAATCCGAGATATCATCTCGGTAGCCCACATCGAATCCTCTATCAAACTCTGGTCTCCCTACTAGTACAAATGGAGACCACACAATACACAACCGTCTCAACCACCGGAATGCAACGAGGAAACCCGTATCTCATATGGGGGTCTCAACCGTCGGAGTATAACGGGGAACACAATATGAAGGGCAGTCACCTCAACCGTCGGAATGCAACGGGGAAACCCGCATCCCCTATGATAGTCTCGACCACCGGAGCGTAATGGGGAAGTCCTCCCAATAACCAAACTCATCTCAACATCAGGAATGTATATACATAATCAAATCGTCCCATGCATGCACATGGTATCATGATCATGTAGGACAACACAAACACGTTCTCACATAACACAAATATCAATAACATGCCTCATCATGTAACACCCCGGATTTTCCTTAGCTTATAAATTTATTGGATGGGCCCACTTGGATTACAATTTAGTTGAATTTGAAATTAAAAAAAAAAAATTGAGATGGGCATTAGATGGGCAAGGAAATGGGCCAATTACCCAATTAAGACCCAATGGGTCATGGGTGAACTTGATCTAAAGAAATAATTGGGTAAATTTAGTTATGTTAGTTGAAATTGGATAAGTTAGTACATTTAATGAATTAAAGTCCACCTCATCAAGTGAGGTGGCATGAGAGTGATGTGGCATTGCCATGTGGCATTCATGTCATCACATGGAAGCCAACTAAGCAAAGATGGCACGTCATCGAGTGAGGTGGAAAGTAGAATTGAGGTGGCATACAAGTGGAAGTGACACACCAAGTGACATGGCCAAAGGACCCAAGTGCCATGTGGTGACCAAGTCACGACATGCATGGTCGACCATGGCATGGGTTGACTTGGGCAACCACTTTTGAGTTTAAGTCTTGAATTAAGGTTTTGTCTTAAGTTGAGAGGATGAAGGGATGAGATGGAAGGTTAGGATTTCATCTATGGAAAGATCAAGGGTGGAGATTAAAAGTTGGGTTATCTTGTCCAAGTACATTGTACTTAGACACTTGGGAACCCAAGGGTCTCCACCTCAAAAGCCATGAAGCCACCCTTGGGAAAAAAAGGGCCTCCTTGGTTAAACCAAGGTCCTCCATTGGTTAGACCAAGCTATTATGAGAGGGAGGGAAGAGTTTAAAGCTTTAATATAAAACCCAAACCAAAGGGCATTCCAAACCCCTTGGCCAACCCCTCCTCCCTTGACCAAGGATTTTTCTCTCCACTCCTCTCCTCTCTTTCCCACCTCTACCTCCATACACTTGAAGACCTTGAAGAACAAAGAAAGGAGAAGAAGAATTAAGGAAGAAGAAAAAGACCAAAAGAAAAAAAGGAGATTGAAGGAAGGTATGTCTAGACTTAATAAAATGGGGATTAATCTAAGGAAACCATAGGTCCGGCCATGGTGTGGCCAAACCCATGGGTTCCATGATTGGTTGGAATGAATGGCCAAAATTGTTATAAGGCCATGGAGTTGGAAAAGCACACAAAGGATTTGACCCAAAGTTAGTCGACTGAAAGTATACTTGCCAAGCACATATGGGATCTGTTTGTGTTCCAACCAACTGAATCTTATGCTTCAGTCGACTGAAAGTATCCTGGCCAAGCACGTATGGGATCTGGTTATGTTTCAGCCGACTGAATCTTATGATTCAGCCGACTGAAAGTATACTGGCCAAGCACATATGGGATTTGGTTGTGTTTCTGCAGAAGATCTGGTTGTGTTTCAGCTGACTGAATCTTATGGTTCAGTCTCTTGAAAGTGTACTGGCCAAGCATATATGGGATCTGGTTGTGTTTTAGTCGACTGAATTCCTTGATTCAGTCAACTGAATTAGAAGTTTTACTCTGGATTTTCCTCTTGACCTCTGCCTATCTTGTAGGATGGTCGGGAGATGAAAAGGAAGAACAATGGGTTCAGCCATGAAGGATATTTATGGACCTATGTATGTTTAAAGGTTAAATGACTAACTTGGGATTATTAGATTAAGAAATGAATGATTGACTCACATGGATTAAAATAATATGAGGATTAAAATGAGGGTCAAAACCAAAGAATGAGGTTCGGCCATGTTACATGGCCAAACCCCATTGTGGGTCTTAAACGGTTTAAGGATTATGATGCGTAAATGTGTTGAGAAATGAACATGGAACTTAGATAGAAATAGGGATGATGAAATTAAAATGGAAAGTCAAACTAATATGTACGTTTGAATTTGTTGAGGCAAAGAGGTTCACAAAGGGATTGCGATTCGTCTCACGCGACCGTTAGTGTTATCCTTGCAATACAAAAAAGGATAGTATATCGGACATTGATAGGATTCCTACCTTATTGAGAACAGTATGGAGTATAATATGACACTTCTTTTATTCAAAATATGATGAATGCATTGGCTAAATAAATTGTATATGGTTATGAGTTGATTTTCAATGATATTAGGTATTTTAAATGAAATGGCATTCTTTCATACATTACCTCATGCATGGCGTGGGAGGGAACACATATGACCAACAAGCCAAGTTCTGAGTGGTCCGGACATAACTTGGGCTTGAGATTAGCTTATATGAGGCTATATGAAGTGTTGAGATTTGACCGCGACTGGTTGATAGAAAAGTACAGCGTGATTGAGCCAAGAGCTCCTGGGTAGTCAGTCCCAAAACCCTGCGCAGAGGGATGAGTCCACACTCCATCGGTAATCCCGGTTAATTTGTGGATGGGTATACAGTACATTGGTAGTTGCCTCAAACACTATGGACATAATTGGCCAAGAAAATGATTCATTAATTTACGATGTGATTGGGTATGGACATTGGGTGGGATTTCATTTGGCATTGACACTCATGACATGACACTTATGTTGGCATGATTATGATATGCATATCATGCATTGTTTTACTACTTACAAGACGTCTTACAAATATGCCATTAATGATGTATAAACTGTTGATTTATGATATTCTAATATTACTCCTATGTGACCCTAACCCTAATTGGAATACCTACTAGGCATGTTGATTAATGCCCTACTTCTACCCTATAGATGATGGAACAGGAAATGCTAAGGAAAATGACGTGGGACCAGAAGGGAGCCAAGTGTAGGAACTTGGGAAGATTTAAGTTTAAATTACTTAGTTTTGATTTTAATGATGTATTCGGAGGACTTACATTTTGGGTTGTAATAATTTAGACTATTTGGGACACCTTAGAACTTATTTGCTATGGTTTGATAATCTTTAAGTTTTATTGGAATTTTATTGTGATTGGTTTTCCTTGCCTAATGATGACAAGAGAATGAATAACATCTTATTCATATAAATTATTCCGCAAACAATAAGATAAGCGTGTGTAAATATTTTAGTGGACTTAACTCGCGTCGGGTTTTAGAATCTCGGACTTGACTTGCGTCGTAACGACCCGTTCTCTCTCACTTATAAAAAAAAATATACTCTGATTTATGCAAGTGAAAAAGATCGGAGTGTTACAGTTGGTTTCAGAGCGAAACCAAAAGTTTTGAGTCTCGCAAAGTAAGATTAATATGGTATCATGTCTCACTGACAGATAAGAATCCCAACTGACCGACTCCTCGGAGTCCGCTGAACGGGGGCCGGATTAATTTACTTATTTGAGAATCAAATTGTAAGCATTCAATTTGAGAACAACCTTTGATGAGAAAAACAACAGCAAGGGAAGGACAATCACTATAAATCGTACATTTATCAAACATAGCGAAATAGGTCATCTCTCCCCCAAACTAAGGAACACTATGCTATACTTAGGAAATTTCCCAAAACAAGAAATACAAGATGTCATTTAGGCAATTTCCCCAAGTAAGAAACACAAAATGATATATATAGGAGAACTAAACATAACTTTCCCCTCCCTATGATTACTTAATCAAGTATAATTTCAAAGTATTTGAACACAAATCCTTAGGAGAAAACTAAGTCAACCAATGTTTTGATGACTTAGGAAAATGCCTCCACGAAGAAGAAATACCCGACAGAACCCGAATCAGGATGAGGGAGAGGACAATGTGAATATTCCTGAGGTACCTCCCGATCTGCAGAGCCTAGTGCATCCAGTAGTCACATCCGTTCTGTAACGCCCCGTCCTTTTTCACTTGCCGAAAATCATAGTCTATTTTTTTTTTTTTTTAAAAGAAAGTGAGAGAGAGCGGGACACCACGATGCGAGCTAAGTCCGAGCTACCAAAGTCCAGCCCTTAAGTGGCCAACCATACGTGTGTGTGGACCGAGTCCACTAAAACAATTCACATGCTTAAAGTTATACTTACAGAATAACCACGATGCGGAAATATCATGTGATTAGAATTACTAACCCTATCCATTAATTAGCAAGGAGGCCAATCACAAATAAATTAACTGAACCTAATATCCAAATGTAACCAAACCACAACAAGATAATTCTAAGTTATTACAGTCCCAAAATGCGATTATCTTAAATTACATTGTCCAAAATAAAACTTAAATAAAATAAGCAATAAGCTGCCCAAGCTCCTATGCTTGGCTCATTTCGCGTCCATCGTCTGTTCCGTTCCTTGTACCATCATCTAAGGTAGAAGTAGGGCGTTAGTCAACGCACCCAGTAGGTATTCCAACTAGGGTCATACACATGGGATTAGTATAAAATCAGAATAATACATAATATCAAAATCATGTTAAATCAATGCCATGCCATGGGTGCAATATGCCAATGCTTTCCCACCATCAACCATATCTCAAAACACATTGATAATCCACTTGATGAACAAGCCACATCCAGGTATTCATTGTCATGACTCCCCACGTATGCCTTATCGGTCCCACCGAACGGAGCGTGGACTCCTCTTTCATTTCAAACATCATATACCATTTCCCGTATATCAATCAGAATCAGTGTAGATCCCTCCCCACGTTTGTTTATTGGATACCCCGAATGGAGCGTGGACTCCTCTCATATGTTCCCTCCCATGCCATGCATGAGATGTGAGTGCAAACATGTTATTTCATATTAAATTACATAATATCATTGAAATTCCATCCTTAAAACATAAGCATTTTGATACCCAAAATAGACCGTCAAATATGGAAATAAAAACCATTACATGTAAATAATCCAAAGTGTTTCAACAAGGTAGGAATCCTACCAAATTTCAGTTTACTGTCCTTGTTGTTCTGTGAAGATACCGTTCACCGATCACGTTAAAACCAATTTGCAAACACTTTGCGAATCTCTTTTTCCTTATTACATTAAGAACATATGTAACTCAATTTGATGTTCCATTATTCCTTACATCATTCCAGATAATTGAACTTCTGAAAAAAATTACTCACAACTTTTCACTTTTAAATTCAGTCGACTGAATCTTGTCCGATTACTGTTCACTGTAATACCCGCAGACTTTCAGTCGACTGAAATATATTTTCAGTCAGTTGAACTCCAACTCAGAACTATTCTTACCCTGACTCGTAACCTTTCATTCGACTGAATCCGGCTGATTCTGAGTCAAACCCTTCATAATCCTGGTCAATCCTCTTTCAGTCGACTGAGTCAGAGATTCAGTCGGCTGACTTTGGCCCAGATAAACTGTTTGTTCAACCATTCCACATTCAGTCGACTGAATGAGACATTCAGTCGGCTGAATCTCCAACCGTCCTTTTACGTGATCAACAAGTCTACATTCAGTCGACTGAATCTATGATTCAGCCAGCTGAAACTCAATATATCCGATATATTTAATTCCAGTTCATGTTCACTCTACTGAATCACAAGATTCAGTTGGCTAAAACTCCCAGAACTCTTTTTCTTTTTTTGTTACGTTTCCTTTCAGTCTACTGAATCACCAGATTCAGTAGTCTAAACTTCTCAGAAACTACATTTTGATTCGTCCAACACCAGTTCAGTCGATTGAATCCCTGATTCAGTCGACTGACTGTTTTGTCAGTATTTTCTATTTGTATATTTATGCATCCTTTCTTCATGAAATTCCCTCCTAACATTATTCGAACATATTATACATCATCCAGGTACCTCTTAAATGAATTTATTCTACTCACTAGCCAAGGCTAGGATTATATCTTTAATTCATTCCATTTATACTATTACAATATGGTCTTGCATTCAAAACCTTTGATTGTTTGTTACCACTATTATTCATTCCCTGAATGGATTACCAATTCCATGGCTCTAATACGATTTAGCCATCCATTTCAACCCAATCCAGAACCCATAGGTTCGGCCACATCATGGCAGACCGTATGGTTTTTTTAAACTTAATCTTAATCTTACATTATTCTCATACATCAGACTTACCTCTTCCCCATCTCCTCCTTTCTTTTGCTCTGTCTTTACTCCTCAGTCCTTCTCCTTCCTTTCTTGTTCTTCAGCAACTCCTCCAAGTCTAGAGCCGAAATGGGAGAGAGAGAGATTGGGATAAAAAACTTCTTGTTCTTCAATGGAGCATTCGGCCAAGGGTGTTGATTGAGAGAGGGAGAAAATGAGATGAAAATCTCTATGGAAGGATCGGCCAAAGGGGTGTAGGTTGAGAGAGGGAGAAGAAAATCTCTAAGTTCCAAGAGAGGGGATCGGCCAAAGGAGTGGAGTATACCCCTTAGTAATCAACCCTTCATCCTCCCAACCACCCTCATTAGTTTTTTGGTCTTTCCCATGTGTCCCTTGGTTAACCAAGGAGACACATGGCTTAAGCTTCTCCCCTCCCAACGTGTATGTCTAGGGTTTCCTCTCCCATGAGATGGAAACCCTCCATCTCCCCTTGACTCATTTCAAATGGGAGTCTCTTTACATCCCTTTCAACTCAACTCACTTTAAATGAAACTCATTCCCCAACTCAAGCACTTGAACTCATCCATGCAATTCTTAACTCAGGACTTGAATTTATTTCTTAATTAAATAATTACTTAACTCAACTCAGTTCACTTAACCCTTTTGAACTCACCCATGGTTGAACAAGTCAACCATGGCTTAGCCGACCATGTATGTTACCTTAACTATTTGCCACCTCATTTGATGAGATGGATTTGGATCTTAATTGGGTAGTTGACCCAATTAATTTAATCCTACCCATTTACCTTAAACATCAATTCATCTTGACCCACTGGGTCCCAAATTGGGTAATTGACCCATTTAATATCATTTACCCAATTACTTGCAATCAAACCCTATCCATGTTCCATTGGATCATAATTGGGTCATTGACCCACTTCTTACCCATCTAACATTCATTCCATCCATAAATCTTAAATTCAATAAATTTAACAATTTAAATAGACAAAATCCAATATAATAATGCATTGAAGAATCCGGGATGTTACACGTTCTGCAGCAACACCAGAACGGCAACGGAGGTACTACTTCCAATGAATCCTAGGACCGAACAATGGTCAGAGATTTCCAATAGCAGCATCCCCCTTATTTCAAAGGGAAGGAGGGACCTGCAGGAGCAGAGAATTGGATTAGAATATCACGAAGATCTTGAAGCTGCTTAAGATCACCAATGATCAAGACCGAATACTATTGGCTACCTCACAACTTGTAGACGATGCAAGCAAATGGTGGAAGGTCATAGAACATCAACAAGCGCAAACTCTAATGGCAAATAGAACAGAGATGACTTAGGACCAGTTTGCTGGGATGTTTCTGGACCATTACTTTCTGGAGGAGAAGAATGAGCGCCAAACACAGGCATTCATAGCTTTGGGCCAGGGCCCATGACCGTTGCAGAATACTATCAAGAATTCCTCCGTCTATCATGCTATGCTCTATACATGGTGGACACGGAGTCTAAGAAGGCTCGAAAGTTTGAGCGAGGCCTGCGACCTAGCATCAGAGCCAAAGTCACTATTTTCAAATCAGCTACTTTGGCAGAGGTGGTCAGTCGACCAGCATAACCGAACAAGAGTTGATGGAGATAGTCAGATTTATGGAGAACGGACGAAGCTAGAGCGGGGGAAATTCTTTCCGCGCTTGCAAGAAATTCAGACCCAACTTTGGAAAACCCTCAGCCTCCACTGCTTCCACTGGTGGTTTTCGTCCCAGTCAACCCTCCACATCAGGACCAATCTCTCAGTCTTCTCGAGGTGTTATCGCCTGTTATCAGTGTGGCTAGTAGGGCCATATCAAGAGGGAGTATCCACAGAACAACAGACCTTCTTAATCCAGGGTTTTTTTCGTCCCCCATCTCGGCCAGCTCAGTCGCAAGAATCTAGGGCACACAACCAGATAGGACAGGCACTCATTCCAGCAGGATCTGGACGACTATATACTTTAGTTCATCCTTCAGAGATGGTGGATCACTCAGTGATTCAAGGTATGACAGTAGTTGGTAGTTCTTATGTTTTTGCGTTATTTGATTCAGGAGCTGTAACATCCCGGATTTTCAAGTTATAAATATATATATATATATATATATATATAGAAATTGCCCATTTAATTTGTGAATTAATGGATATGGACCTTAGATGGGTAAGGTGTTGGGTCAATTACCCAATTAAGACCCAACGGATTGTGGATATGGTTCAATTTAAATAAATGAGTGAAATTTATTTAATTGGATCAAGATTGCCAATTGGGACCCAATGGGTCATGGTTGACTTGGTTGACCACCAAGTGAGTTCAAGCTTAATTAATTGGGGCTGAATTAAGTTGGAAATGGAATCAAATAATTGAGTTGATTTTAAGTGAGTTAAGTGAGTTGAGTTAAAGAGATGAGTTGAGTGGAAGTTAATGGGACTTTCATTTTAAGTGAGTGGAGTGGGAAGATGAAGAGTTTTGTTGTTTCAAAAGACACCTTCAAGGGTCACACGTTGGAGGGGGGAGTTTCATCTCATAGGATGAAACTTCAAATGTATCATTAATGGGCAGGTGGACGGTTTTGTTGATGTTACACAAGGTTACACAAGGCACACGTTGGAGAGATTGAGGGTTTCCATCTCAAGATGGAAACCCAAGGGTCATATGGTTGGAGTGTTTCATCTTATGGGATGAAACCTCCAAATGGAACATTAAGGAGGGAGGTGAAGGGTCATGGGAGTTACAAAAGGGTATCACCAAAGAACACCACCCTTGGCCAACTCTCATTGATCAAGAAAGGACTTGTGTTTCATTCCACACTCTCCCTCTCTCTCTTGGACGATCCACCTCTCAAGACAAGAAACACTAAGGATATTTTCTATCTCAAGCTTCTCCCTCTCACTCAAGGCCGACCACTCTCAAAGACAAAGGAGGAAGGACTTAGAGTTTTCTATCTCAAGCTCCTCTCTCTCTCTCAAACCTACACCTCTTGGCCGAACCACTCTTAGAGATTTTAGCAAGATCAATCTCAACCAAGGATCAAGGAGGAAGAAGAGGCTAATGAGAAAGAAGATTGGAGGAGCAAGAAGGAGTGAAAGAAACCGGAGGAGTCGTGAAATCGGTAAGTACTTGATAAGATTGCATAAGAAAGAAAAGATGGTCAAGGGCAATGGCCGAACCCTAATTTTTATTATGGCTAAGAATTTATGCATGAACCATGTATGAAATGGTGGATGATCAAGGATCATAGTTTGGCCCTTGCATGGCCAAACCCTAAATTGTATGTACAAGAACCATCAAAAGAGCAACCATGGAAAGGTATTAAGGATTTTATATGGGTCTAAATGATTTTTAAGAGAAGATGATGAACCATAGGGTTCGGCCATGATGTATGGCCGAACCCCATGGAGGTATATTGTTGATGTTTAAAGGTGTTAAAGGATAACAATGAAAGGAGGTTATTGATTCTAAAAGGGTTTTTAAGCATGAAAACCATGGAAAGGTATTAAGAATTTTAAATGGGTCTAAATGATGTAAAGGGTGGAGAACCATGGACTATGGGTTCGGCCATGATGTATGGCTGAACCCCATCAAAGAATATGATCATGGTTATTTGATTTGTGAGAGAAAGTGATGAACCATAGGGTTCGGCCATGTTGTATGGCCGAACCGCATGGGAAAGGTTATTAATGAATTTAAAAAGGTTTTAAATGGATGTATTGTTGGTGGACTTAGATGCAATTGGATCATGAAAATAATGGAAGTCATGTTGTTGGACTTTGGGTTGTAAATAATGACCTAAGGGTATGATTAAACTTCCCCATGGAGAGACTTGATTTATGGACTTAATGTGGTAAAGGATTTAAAGAGAGGATGAAAATAGGGCACCATGGGTTCGGCCATGTAGTATGGCCGAACCCTATGAACCATTTTAATGGGTCATTCAAGGATCTATCATGTGTAGGTGAATGGATTATCAAGTTAAGGAATGGAAGGAAATAATGGCTAAATAGTAAATTAAAGGACCATGGCCGAACCCCATGGATCATGTTTTTGGTTCTAGACATGCATAAATGGCTTAAGTGAATGATTGAATCATAGAAAATGTTTTATGGATTTAGGGCTTCCATTAATGTAAAACTAATGGAATGACTATGGGACTTAAATCATGTATATATAAGCTAAGTGAGTAGCCATGGAAAGATTAATGGCAAAGAGGTAAATATGGGTGAAACTGATGGACCATGGGTTCGGCCATGGTGTATGGCTGAACCCCATGGAGAAAGTTTTGTGGACTTAGGTGTTATTAATGCTAAAATGTTTAACTCATGTATGATTGATTAAGGAATCAAAAGAGGGACCCAAACCAAGTGTGTGAGGTTCGGCCATGTTGTATGGCCGAACCCCACTAAGTCATGTTTATGGGATTAAACATGGTGGGAAATCAAATGGAACATGGGTTTTTGATTTATTGATATGTTATACGGTAACGGGACCTCACAAGCGGTGTACGATCGTGAGCGGTTTCCAGACGAAAACGCAAGGACATATTAGTTGATCATTGGTAGGATTCTTACCTCTTTGAAACCATGAGATATGTATGATGATTTTAATTCATAATTTGATGAATTATTTTGTATAAATGATATGTTTCAAATATGAGATTTTAATGCTATGATTGTAACATTACATAGCATGTGTTCATTTGCATCTCATGCATGGCATGGGAGGGATGATATGTAACCGAAGACCACACTCCGTCGAGGCGTCCGTAAAGCAACTGTGGGGGTACCTTGATGTGCATTATCCATCAAGAGGTAACCGGAGTCCATGCTCCGTCGGGGCGTCCGTAAGGCAACCGTGGGGGATACCTTGATGAGGAGATTCCATCAAGAGGATATTATATATGGGTGATGAGTGGGACTCATTGCATATGACACCCATGGCATGTCATTGTTTTACATGGTTTTAATATTATGTTATCTATATGATTTTGTACTAACCATGTGTTAACCCTATTTGGAGTACCTACTGGGCGCATTGTCTAACGCCCTATTTCTACCCTAGTTGATGGCACAGGGAATGGACGGAACGAGGAACGTGATCGGAGTCAAGCTTAGGAGCTTGGATGATTAAGTTTCATTTTGTTTAAGTTACTCATAGATAATGTATTTGAGTAATTAGTTCGTGGGACTGTAATAACGTAGATTATTTGCTATGGTTTGGGATGTTAACTTTGGATATTTTAACGTAAGATAATTATGATTAAGTAATGGACAGTCTTGCTATCTAAAATGGAATAGAATTGTTATTCTATTATATTTCCGCATTTATGATTATTCCGCATGTTAACTTGAGTACGTGTGAACCGTTTTAGTGGACTTGGTCCACGCACACGTATGGTTGGCCAGTTAAGGGTCGGGCTTTGGAAGCCCGGACTTAGCTCGTGTCGTGGCGTCCTGCTCTCTCTCACTCTTTATTCAAAGAAAAAAAAATAGACTGATTTTCGGTGAGTGAAACAGGGCGGGGCGTTACAGGAGCATCCCACTCCTTTATATCTGCTACTGGTATCTTAGTACAACAACTATCCACTGCACTCACTATTGTATCCCCTGTTGGAGACACATCACTGGGTCTAATCTGCACCTCCGTAGATACTGAACTTGCTAAGTTCAGATTTAAATTCAACTATTTGGTACTGAAGATGACAAAATACGACATCATATTTTGCATAAACTGGCTGGCTACCTTTCAGGCCGGCATTGACTGTCACCTTCGCAGAGTGATATTCTGGTCACTCGAGGGAAAACAGTTTATAGTACATGCCAACAGACAGAGCATTCCTATGACCAGGAGATTACACGAAAAAATGAACCATCTCGTACTGAACAATATCAGACTAGACAAAGCTCCAGTGGCTGAACTACCTGCTGTAGTGAAAGACTACGCAGGGGTATTTCCGACAGAACTCCCTGGTTTGCCTCCAAAAAAGGAGATTGACTTCGAGATTAAGCTCTATCTTGGTACTACTCCTGTATCATTGCCTCATTACAGGATGGCCTTGCAGAAATGTCAGAGCTGAAGAAACAAATTGATGAGTTGCTCAGACTGGGATTCATCCGGCACCGCACCTCATCTTAGGGAGCACCGGTATTGTTCGTAAAAAGAAAGAGGGTACTCTTCGGATGTGTGTGGATTACAGGAAGTTGAATCAGCTGAATGTCAGGAACAAGTACCGTCTACCCAGAATTGATGATCTGTTCGATCAACTCAGAGGGTCCAACCATTTCTCCAAGATTGATTTCATGTCAGGCTACCATCAAATCCGTGTCAGGGATGAGGACATAGAAAAGACGGCTTTCAGAACTCGGTATGGACTGTACGAAAATGTGGTCATGCCTTTTGGACTCACAAATGCACCAGTCGTGTTCATGGATCTGATGAACAAAATATTCCGTCCTTATCAGGATAAGTTTGTAATTGTCTTCATTGGCGATATCTTGGTTTATTGCACCAATTGGGAGGAGGATACTGAGCATCTGAGGATACTTCTGGACACACTGAAGAAGAATCAGTTATATGCCAAAGCAAGCAAGTGCGAATTTTGGCTATCTAAGGTCAACTTCTTGGGTCACATCATATCAGCAGGAGCAGTAGTTGTGGACCCTGCCAAACTGGCAGCGGTTAGAGACTAAAAAGCTCCAAGGAATGTGACCGAAATCCGCAGCTTTCTGGGACTGGCTGGCTACTATCGGAAATTTATTATGGACTTTTCCAAGATTACGGCTCCACTCATCCGACTAACTTAGAAAGGAGTCAAATTTGAATGGTCGGACGTGTGCAATCTAAGGTTTGAGGATCTGAAACAGAAGCTTATCACTGCTCCCATTCTGATTTTGCCGGATAGAGGCAATGGACTTGAAGTATACTGTGATGCTTCAGGAGAAGGACTTGGGTGCTCTCTCACTCAAAGTCATCATGTGGTGGCATATGGTTCAAGGCAACTGAAAATCCATGAACGCAACTATCCTACTCATGGTCTTCGCTCTCAAAAGCTAGAGACACTATCTATATGGTGAGAAATTTGAGGTGTTTTCAGACCATAAGAGCTTAAAATATATGTTCGATCAAAAGGAGCTCAATCTAATACAGCGCAGATGGATGGAGTACCTGCAAGATTATGAATTTGTACTACGATATCGCCCTGGCAAGGCAAACAAAGTGGCGGATGCCCTCAGTCACATTTCACATGCAACTGTGGCCAATCTGATTATGAAAGAATGGGAAATGCTGACGACCATCCGAGAGTTCAATTTGCACATAAAAAATCGTGGGAACATGTATAATCTGATGGTACAGTCCAGTATGGTTTCCGAGATTGAACAAGAGCAGCGGACAAATCCTAAAGTTTCATAAATTTGGGCCAAAATGTCGACTGGAGAGGTCATGCCAGAATGGGAACTACGACCTGGACAAGGTCTCTTATTTCGAGGCAGGACATATGTACCTCAAGGTTGCAGAGAGAGGTGTCGACAGAAGCTCATCAATCAAAGCTCTTCATCCATCCGGGTATCACTAAAATGTACCATAATTTGAAAAGGCATTATTGGTGGCATGGACTCAAAAAAGACGTGGCTGACTTTGTCTCTCATTGCCTTACTTGTCAGCAAGTCAGAACATCAGAAGCCGCCAGGGCTGCTCAAACCTCTACCCGTGCCCGAATGGAAGTGGGAACACATTGCCAAGGACTTTGTATAGGTTTGCCAAGGTCTTCGAAGGGTAACGATGCAACCTGGGTTATAGTGGTCGTCTGACCAAGTTTTCACATTTTCTCCCTATCAAGATGACCGACTCGTCTGAGACTCTGGGACGGCGGTATATTAGGGACATCATCAGGCTACATGGTATACCCAGGACTATTGCGTCCCACAGAGATGACAGATTCACTGGCAGGGTGTGGCAGAGCATGCAGTCGGCTACGGGGACAAATTTGTTATACAGCACAACTTTCCATCCACAGACCGACGGTCAGTCAGAACGAACAATACAAACATTGGAGGATATGCTGAGAGCCTGCATGCTAGACTTCCAGGGCAGTTTGGAAGATCACCTACCATTGGTCGAATTCTCATACAACAACAGTTACCAGGCAAGCCTCAAGATGGCTCCATTTGAGGCATTGTATGGTAGACCCTGCAGATCTTCAGTGTGTTGGACAGAGGCCGGTGAACCTGCTCTTATTGGACCTGATCTGGTTACAGAGACCATGGAACAGAACAAGGTGATATGATAGCATCTGCTCACGGCATAGAGTCGTCAAAAGAGCTACGCTGACAGAAGAAGAAGATCTCTTGACTTTGAAGTGGGAAACCTAGTATTCTTGAAGGTCTCACCACGAAAGGGACACATGAGGTTTGGAAAGAAAGGGAAGCTGCAACCTAGATTTGTGGGACCCTTCCCAATCCATGAGAAGGTGGGGAAAGTGACCTATCGTCTGATACTCCCTCCACAGTTGTCAGGACTGCACGATGTATTCCATGTTTCCATGTTGAGGAAGTACAACCCTGACCCATCACACGTGCTAAATGTGCAAGAAATAGAATTGCAAAACGACGTATCTTACATCGAGAGGCTTGTCCGAGTAATTAATACGGAGCAAAGAGTGTTACGGAACAGAGCGATTCCGTTCGTCAGAGTGGTATGGGACCGACACGGTAATGAGGAAGCCACTTGGGAACTGGAGTCAGAAATGAGAGCAGCTAATCCTGAGCTATTTGTTGAATTGTTTGAAACCCTATTTCGCCCGATTTTCGGGACGAAAATTCCAAAAAAGGGTAATATTGTAACACCCCGGATTTTCCTTAGCTTATAAATTTAATACAATATTTTATAAGTATGATATGATTTATTATACTGGATTTGATATATTATTATATCTGGATTTTTGGTACTAACCCATGTGTTAACCCTAATTGGAATACCTACTGGACGCGTTGTACTAACGCCCTACTTTTACCCTAATTGATGATACAGGAAACGAGGGAAAACGACGAACGTGAAACGGGGCAGGCATAGGAGCTTGGATGCTTTTAATTTATATTTGTTTAAGATACTCATGGGCTTGTATTTTGAGTATCTAGAATTCGGATTGTAATAACTTAGATGAATTTGCTATGGCTGGATGTTTTATTCGATAATTATGATATGATAATGATGATTAAGGTTTTGACGTACTTTGCTTTCTGAATGGAATAAAACTGTGTTCTATTATGTTTCCGCATGTTATGATTTTTCATGCCGCATGTTTATGTTGCTATGTGTGAGCCGTTTTTCATGGTTAGGGTTGGCCAGTTAAGGGTCGGACTTTAGAAGTTCGGACTTAACTCGCGTCGTGACGTCCCACGCTCTATCACTCTACTCTGTTATAAAAAAAAAATAGACTCTGAAATTACGAGAAGAAGCGAGTGAAAAAGGGTGGGGCGTTACTGTTGGTATCAAAGCGAACCCGAAACACTGAATCTTTCGGAGTAAATTAATCCGGTCCTCGTGCATTAATTTATTTCGTTAGACTCAGACGGGTGATACCAAAGGAAGTACAGTCAAAATAATCGGATTTATCCAAAATAGTAAAACAGGATATATTCCCCGGAAACCAAAAAAAAAAAAAAAATCAAAGAGTGCTTATTTGGAAATTTTTCCCCAAGGACAAGAAACACAAGATGTTTATTTGGTAATTTTCCCCAAACAAGAGACATTATGTGATACATAAAGAAATTCACCAAACAAAGATTTAGTTTGATTTGAACTGCTGTTGGCATTAACATAATTAGTCTGTCGTGATACAGATATGTCAGACAACACAGAGTATACAGAGTTGTGGGATAGAGGGACACCTAGTTGTTTGATAGGTCTGGCTTCTTCCGATGATTCCAGCATACCAAACTTCAACAATGAAGTTGAAATCAGTCAGGACATGGAAGTAGAATCGCCCGAGTACAACATTGGGGTTGATCCAGCCTTTGTACTCGAAGAGGACGAAGAAGATGTCCCAAATTTAGAGGAATCCCTAGGGGAGATAGGCTCGCCCAAGTATACTCCGACTACTCCAACTTCGGATGAGTGGACAGATTATATGTGCGAAGTATGCAATTAGGAGGGGCACAACAATATTTATTGCCCCCACCCTATCGAGGTTATTTGCCCTATTTGTGGACTTCAAGGGCACGGGAAGGAGAGGACTAACTGTCCATACATTGGGGGACCAGGAATAATACCCTGTCTGACTTGTGGAGTGTTGGGGCACACGTCGACGACTTGCCCTGACAATTTCTTCGATTTTGGTGATGATGCAGGGTCTTCTACGGAAGATTAGGCTAAGAAAGGGTAAGGAAATGTCGGGGAAAATGGGAGATTTTGTAAGGGTTATGTGTACATTTTGAAGGGTTTTTCTAACCCTACCCACCCTTGTAATGGAAGTTTGAATAATTTTCAATAAAGTTTGCAAATTTAAGAGTTTATGAGGATTTTGGCACTGAGAAGTATGTGACGAGGTCACTTGAGTTTATTAAGTTGTGGCATGGGTACGTCCCTCACAGGATATTGATGAGATAAGTGTATAGATTTTGTGAGTATGGCTTAGAGTAGCAACGGGACTGTCGGAACCTCATATAAAATACGGAGACTTGGTCCCATAGGGTTACCGTTGAGGAGTGGGTCCCTCGCAGACTTCGCGCTGGAGGGCGCTCTCACAGCTGTTTTGCACACTGGATGTGAGAGGATGCGCAGAGCTATGTACTATTTTACCCGTGGGGGTGGTGCTAGTTTTGTTAGACGCCGACCGACCGCCTTAGAGCTTCACTGAATCACCCTTGGGGTGAAGGGATGCAGGGCGGGGTAGACATGATCACACTGGACGAGGGTCTTCCACTTAGTAAGTCATGGGTCCTAAGTCTTGCTAGGAATCGGGGTATATTTATGAGTTGGTATTGTTACTACAGTTATGTAGTGATTCATTCAAGTGTGGTTCCTACTAATAAAATATCTCATGGTGGAAGATGTGCCTGGATTAATTATGATCAAGAATGGATTAGTTATGTCATGAATGGATTAGTTATGTCATGAATGGATTATACCCAAAAGGGGGTTGTATTCATGGATGCGTATAACCATGGATGAGAGTTTCAATGGTGGTTTGGATTGATGCCGGATATTGGCATTAGGGTATACATATTGGTAACATGAAGGACATTTTGGTCCCATAGGTTGATATATTGGTCGTATGTTAGACCATTAGCCTTATGATACACATATCAGTTTTACGAAGGTATTAGTCATGCCCATGAATGGATTATACCCAGAAGGAGGGTTCTACTCATAGATGGTTATTAACCATGGATGAACGATACTCACTGATAGAGTGGTACCAGGGATGGATGTGTATAACCGCGGATGGTGATTTCCGTAGTGGTTTGGATTAATGTCAGGAATCTGTACCATGGAAGATATGTCGATAGTTTGATAGACTTGTTGATCTCATAGATGACATATAAATCCAATGATGGGGACATGTTTCGATTTACATTCTACGTTATAAGGAAAAGGTGTTAGTCGTATTACGACTTGTATCACAGGAAAGTTGGTGTTGAAAGATACGTGGTATCGTAGAAGGGATGGACGAAAGGTATTAGTCACCTAGTGATTTATGAGCAAGTGAAGATATGCGTATATTTGGAGATATACTTAAAGGAAAGTCTAGTGAAACTCAAATGGGAAAGTATGGGCGACTGCCGAGTTAGACTGATCACCTGACTCTGTAGTTAGCCGATGGAGTTCCAAGAGAGTAAAGTTAAGAGTCTAGTGAAACTCGAATGGGAAGCTATGGGCGACTGCTGAGTTAGACTGGCCATCTGACTCTGTAGCTAGTCGATAGAGTTCCAGGAGAGTGAAGCTAGAAACCTAGTCAAAATGGAATCAGCAAAAGACTTGAGCATAGGCTCGTATTGCAGGTAAAGTGAAACTTAGTACATTGATCTACATAAGATCGCAAATGGGTTCACGAGAAAAAAGGATAACATGAGACAGAATAAATTCTGCGAAAATGAAACTCATAGGTTGATATGAGTGGCTTTGATGTAATTAAGTAGTACTTGATAAGATTGAACAGGAACAATAGTTAAATTCGGAAATGGAGGAGATATGGACCAAGATGTTTATTGGTGAAGGCATACCGGAATGGGAGTTACGACCAGGACAGGGTCTTGTATTCCGACGAAGGGTATATGTATCAAAGAGCTGCAGAAAATAGTTATTAGTTGAGGCACATCAGATCAAACTCTCTAGTTATCCGGGCAACACCAAGATGTATCATGACCTGATGAGACATTACTGGTAGCACGGACTCAAAAGGATGTGGCAGAATTTGTGACTCATTGTTTAACTTGTCAACAGGTTAAGGCATAACATCAGAAGCCACTAGGGTTACTCAAACCCTACCAGTGCCGGAATGGAAATAGGAGCACATCTCCATGGATGTTGTGACAGGATTGCCAAGGTCATCAAAGGACAACGATGCGATATGGGTCGTGGTAGACCGACTGACCAAGTCAGCACATTTCATTCCTATTAAGATGATAGACTCATCTGAGACTTTGGGGTCAGCGGTATAATCAGGGATATTATCAGATTACATGGTATTCTTTGGACTATTGTGTCCGACAGAGATGGTCGATTCACCGGCAGAGTATGGTAGAGCATGCAGTCGACTATGGGAACAGACTTAATGACTAGTACAACATTCCATCCACAGACTGATGGACAGTCTGAGAGGACAATACAAACATTGGAGGATATGCTGAGAGCATGTATGCTAGATTTCAAAGGAGGTATGGGATCGACATGGCATTAAGGAAGCCATATGGGAACTTGAGTCAAAAATGAGGACAGCTCATCCTGAGCTATTTAGGTAAATATTTGAAACCCCACTTCACTCGATTTTCGGGACAAAAATTTTAAAAAGAGGGTTGTATTGTAACACCTCGGATTTCCAGTTAATTATTTTGTATGAAAATAATCCATTTAATTTGTGAACCTTGGTTATGGACCTTATATGGATAAAGAATTGGGCCATGACCCAATTAAGACCCAACAGTTTTGGTAAATGGTTTCAAATAAATTAAATGGGGTTATATTTAATTAGTAATGCAATAAGGGATTTGAATTAATTTTATGCGCATAAGATATATGTGGGATTTTCATATCCACATTGATATGCTAGAATATCTAAAGAAGTGTCCAAATAAATATAGATGATGTCTTAGCCGTGTGGGAGATATGCAAATCCTTTTTTATGCGCATAAGATCATTTAAAAAGGGGTATTCCCTTGATTAAGAATGGCCTTAAGACAATGGCTAAATTTGAAGGGATCATGGCACCTTCTAAGTTGGGATTAATTGGAGTTTTAAAAAGAAAGGCAACACAAGGAAAGAGTGCAGCAAAGGGTACACGGCACAAGGGGAATTATTTATCTTAGCACCTACTAAGATAGGATTCAATGGGAGATTAATTAAGACAAGGGAGAGGGGCGCATGTTACTTTCTATTTTTTATTAATGGAAGTTTTAAAAGAGGCAACACACAAGGGCTCACGGCATTACCCTTTAAAGAAAGGGAGGGGCGCATGGCACCTTCCCCATTTAGATTTAAAGGGGAGCTTATATAAGAAAGACACCCCATAGGCCGATCTCTCTCTCTCTCAATTCCCATTCATGCCAAAACTGTAACACCTCGGATTTTCAGATCATTATTTTATATGACATTTACTCTTTTAAATTGTGAATTTTAGAATTAAACCTTATTTGGATCAAGAATTGGGCCATGACCCAATTAGGACCCAACCAATGTTGGAATTGGTTTTATTAAATGCAAATGGGTTGAATTAATTTAGTGATGAATTATATCTAATTTTAAACAAAAGATATTATGGCCGAGTAGTGGATTTGAAATATCCAAGTAGATGTTAAAAAAATCAAATAAAAATTATTTTGGCCGAATTTTAGATAATGATTTACATATTATGCACATGAGAGATATGTGGGATTTTTAAATCCACAATGATATGCTAGATATTTAAAAAGGGATGAAATAACTATGAATTAAATTAAAAGATTATTTGATTATAATTAGGGTTATGTGCATAGTACTTGCTAATAAGAATTAAAGGAAGTCTTAATAAGGCAAGGGAAAGTCGGATATGGCTAATTAAAGAGGGAAAGTTGGCCATGGTTAAATAAGGAAGGTTTGATATATGTCCAGTATTTTGATTATAACTTTTTACTCTGATATCTGATTGCTTCGATTCTTTTTGATTTGGAAAGAAGATTTCAAGAGCTACAACTTTGTAGTTTACCACTATTTTTGATTCAGAATTTAACAAGGTCGAAATTGAGCTACAATATAGTACATGTGTAATAACGGGGAACATAAGGGGTACACGGCTAAGGGTTGCTTATCTTGAGAAATTTCTAATGTGGAATTAAGGAAAGCTTAATAAAAGGAGAAGCCCAAGGGGTTGCACGATTTTTACAACCCATTAGCAAGTTTTATTCTTCTCTCTCTCTCTCTCAATTCATCATTCTCTTCCACGCCAAAGCAAGAGAAGAAAGGGCAGCAAGTAGAAGGTGTTCTTGTTTGGAGAAAAGCAAAGGGAGAAAGATTAGAAGATCAAGGAAGAGGTTAGTATTTAAGTGTTTAATGTTATAATTTGATTTATGAAATCAAAAGAACCATAGGGTTCGGCCATAGTGCATGGCCGAACCCATGGAAAGATTTGTTCAATTAATTGGTTTTAAAGATTAAAAACCATGGTGTGTTCTTGATTCATTGATTGGGTTTATATTTTAGATCTTGGATCATGGAAATCATGGTTATTTCATAATGGTTTGAATAATGAAAACCATGGGGAATTCTGGTTTGGATTAACAAATTTAAATGATGAAAATCCATGGAGGAGTTTGATGATAATTAAAGAAAAATTAGATGGACATTGGGTCGGCCTTGGTATGGCCGAACCATGATGTTTTGTGGTTAAGCTTTGGGATCCAAAATAATAAAAGGAAGAGGTGAGGTTCGGCCATGGTGTATGGCCGAACCCCGCCAAACTTTTTATGGAAGTGATGATCGATTTTGATGGGATCTAAACCAATGGCTAAGATCATGAACCATAGGGTTCGGCCATGGTGCTTGGCCGAACCCCATGGGGTAATTTGGAATGGAGATTAAATAGGAAAGTATCTAATTAAGGGAAGGGGTTGCTAAATTTAGAAAGCTTCCATGTATGGAAGGGGTGGCTAAATTGGAAAGCACTCCAATTTTGGAAAGGAGTTTCTAATCTTAGAAAGTTCCCATTTATGGAAAGTTGGAATCTATATATGGAAACCTTCCATTTATGGAAGATGTTGTTAATTATGGAAAAGCCATCTAATTTTGGAAGGTGTTTCCAAATATAGAAAGGAGGTTGCTTATTGGGAAAGTTTCTATTCTTGGAAGTAGATATTAAAATTAGAAAATATCTACTTAAAGACCACGAAGATTATTTATGGAAACCATCCCAAGAATGGAAGGTAAGGCTTGATTATGGAACCTAATTTAAATGAATGGATTGATTGACATGAGTGAGGTTCGGCCATGATGTATGGCTGAACCCCACTAGAGTTTAGTTTTTTGGAAACTTTGTTATTTATGGAATATGATATTCAATCATAGAAGGGTTGGTGTTTAATTAAGAAACCTTCTAAATGTGGACCTTAGGTTAAAAATGGAAGAGTTATTTTTAGAAAACTTTCCATTTATGGAAGGAAGTTGATATTATCTTAAATTAATTAAGGAAACCTTCTAATGATAGAAGGGGAGATTGATAAAGGGAAGTTCTATTTATGGAAAGTGAAATATAAATTTGGGGACTTTCCAATTATGGAAAGGTAGAGATTAATTAGAGATTATGCACCATAGGGTTCGGCCATGGTGTATGGCTGAACCCCATAGTCTAAATTAAGGGACTAAAGGTGTATTTAAATTATGGTTTAAGGTCTGGTTTATAAATCAGATTATGAACCTAAGTCATGAGTTAAGTTATGTGTAGTTTTAAATAAAATGAAAAGGGTACAATGTAGTTTTAAAGGCCATGATGTATGGCCGAACCCCATGTGTTATGTTTGATGAACTTATTTGATTAGGGAAGTTTTTTTAAGGCCCAATTAAGGAAGATTTAAAGGAAGAAGGAAACCAATGGCAATTTGGTAAATATGAGATAATGTTGGACATAGGGTTCGGCCATGGTGTATGGCCAAACCCCATGAGTTATTTTTATGGCATTGAGTATTTTGGAAGCATGAAAGGATAACTTGGAACCTAAGCAAAGAAAAGGGGCTAGGGTTACCAATAGTGGCATTTTTGTAAATATGTATAAAAATGGTAAACCATGGGTTCGGCCATGGTGTATGGCCGAACCCCATGGGGTTTCGTGTATGGACTTAGAACCTTTTAATTAGGTGACACTTAGTGTTGACTTATCATTATATTATAAGGTAACGAGATCTCGCAAGCGGTACGCGATCGGTGATCGAATCTTGGACGAAAACGCAAGGACTTGTGAACGGTTTTAGGTAGGATTCCACCTCTTTGAAACCATGGATTATGTACTTGTTTTTATCTTATGTTTTGATGAAAATGTGTTTCAAAGGATTTGATTTATTATTGAATTTCAAATACTACGTTTATCTTGATTTAAATAGCATGGATTGATTATGTTCCAAAGGTGATTTTACATGCTAGGTTTTTAATTGTATAAAGAGCATGTATTGGATATGTTTTTCAAATGATGATTTTCAATGCTATGTTTATGTTATAAAATGGCATGTGTTTCATTGGCATCTCATGTATGGCATGGGGTGAAGGATTTATAACCGGAGGGGTCACACTCCGTCGGGGCGTCCGAAAAACCTATGTGCAACACCTTGATGTGATTTCCATCAAGAAGATTTTCGAAGGGTCCACACTCCGTCGGGGCGACCGAGAGACCTATGTGGTAGGCACATTTATGTACAGGTGATGGGTGGGACTCATTGCATATTTGTCATCATTGCATGGCATGGATTTATATGGTTTTGATATCACTATGTTATATGATATGTTTTGTACTAACCATGTGTTAGCCGTAACTGGAATACCTACTGGGCGCGTTGTACTAACGCCCTACTTCTACCCTGTAGTTGGTGATACAGGTAATCAGGGAAACAATGAACCTAAGGCGGACCAGGCATAGGAGCTTGGAAGATCTAGTTTATATGCTTTGGATAAATTACTCATGAACTTGTATTTGAGTATTCAGATTTTGGGATGTAATAACTTAGATGGTTGAATGTTTTGGCTTGATGATTATGACGTACTTTGCTATCTGAATGGATTAGAACGTGGTTCTAATATAATTCCGCATATTGATGATTATGATTCCGCAGTTGTATGATTTTATTCCGCAAGTCGGTATTGCTATGTGTGAACCATTTTATTGGACTGAGTCCATACACACATAGGGTTGGCCAGTTAAGGGTCGGACTTTGGAAGTTCGGACTTAGCTCGCGACGTGACGTCCCGCGCTCTATCACTCTACTCTGTTACAAAAAAAATATATACACTGAATTTATGGGAAAAAGTGAGTGAAAAAGGGTGGGGCGTTACGAAAACAAGAAGAAGGAAATCAGCAAGAAGGTTGTTCAGCCAGCAAAGGGAAGGAGAAGAAGATTGGAAGAGAAAGATCAAGCGAGGGAAGAACAAGAATCAATCGTGGAAAACGGTTAGTAGTTTGATGTTTTGATTTATGGTTTAGATGGTTTAAGAGAATTGGGTAAACCATAGGGTTCGGCTATGATGAAGGGCCGAACCCCATGGAAGGTTGTTGCTTATAATTTATGGAGTTTTAATGAGGAAAAATATGGGAGTTGGTTAATGAATTTCAATGACAAAAACCATGGAAAGACATGGTTTAAATTATGGGTTTTTTGATTGAAAACCATGGATTGATTATACATGTTTTAAAAAGGGATTTAAAGTGGTTTAAGAAGAGATTGATAAACCATAGGGTTCGGCCATGGTGAAGGGCCAAACCCCATGAAAGATGGTTGGTTATTTTATGGGAGAAAAACCATGGAATAAGATGAACGATAAGAACATGGCCGAACCCCATGGAAAGGATTTTAATAAATATTTAATGGAAGTAGATTGGGGGCTGATTATAATATTTTTAATGTGAATTTTATGAAAGTGTGGATGATGAAAACCAATGAATAATATGTATGGATTTTTAAAAGAGAACCTTATGAACCATAGGGTTCGGCCATGGTGTATGGCCGAACCCCATGGAGTTGTAATGGTATTTTGATGTATGATTATTTAATTATGGAAAGTAAGTTTAAAATGGGAAGGTTTCTATTTTTGGAAGAAGGTTATTTTTTTTAGAAGCTTTGAACTATGGAAACCCTCTAATAATGGAAGGTGGAGTTTATTTTTGGAAACCTTCTAATTAAGGAAGATTGGATTTAAAAAGGGGAATGAATGTATTGGTTGCCATGGGTGAGGTTCGGCCATGGTGTATGGCCGAACCCCACTAGGGTTTATTTTTGGAAACCTTTTTATTTATGGAAGGTTGTTTATTAAGGAAAGTGGAAATTAAAATGGGAAAGTTTCTATTTATGAAAAGTAGAGATTAAAATTGGAAAACCTTCCAATTATGGAAGAATGGGTGCTAAATTGGAAACCTTCTAAATATGGACTTGTTGATTGAAAAAGAAGGCAACTTGAATTATGGATTCAAATATGGAAGTTGGATACTAATTAGAAAGCTTTTATTTATGGAAGTTGTATATTGAATTTAGAAAGTTTCTATTTATAGACTTTCTAATTATAGACCTAAGATGATAGACCATTTTTATGTGCTATTGGTAATGTGAACCATGAATAAATAATTGGATGTTTGAGCAAGAAAACAATGGATTTAAGTATGTTATTAGTCATGAAATGTTATGAATGGTAAAAGAGTAATTAAAGGCCACAATGGAGGATCATGGGTTCGGCCATGGTGTATGGCCGAACCCCATGAGGTTCTTTAGGGACTTAAGTGGTTAAGGTATTTTTTTAGGGTTCATGTATGGACCTAACATGTTTAAAATAAATAAATGGACTTATGTGTTAGAATCTAAGCCTAAGTTGTTGGAGGCAATGGCAAGGTTGTATATACTTGCTAAAAGGAAGGTTAGTCTTGAATGGCAATTTTGTAATTATCACAAAAAATGAAAGATCATGGGTTCAGCCATTGGTATCGCCAAACCCCGTGAATTTGGATTAATGGGTTAATTATTAGCCTAAGTATATTGTAAATAAGAATATTGGGTTATATTAGCCATGGATGGCAATCTTGTAAATATATGAAAATAGGAAGGTAAATGGCTATGGATATATTTAATGGCATTTTGGTAATAACGACTGAAAATGATAAACCATGGGATTGGTTTATAGACTTAAAATAATTGTAAATCAAGTGGGATTGGTTTTGAATGATTGTTATATTATAAGGTAACGGGACCTCACAAGGCGTATACGATCGTGAGCAGTTACCAGACGAAAGACGTAAGGACACGTTAGCAGTCTTTGGTAGGATTCCACCTCTTTGAAATCATGGGTTTATGTACATTGTTTTTATCTTGATTTAATGAATTTATATTGCAAAGGATATGTTTCAAATGGTGATTTTATATGCTATGTTTATTTGATTAAATAGCATGTGTTTTAAATATGTGCTTTTAAATGCTATGATTTTGTATAATTGCATAGCATATGGTATTTGCATCTCATGCATGGCATGGGAGGGATGACACGTAACCGGGGACCCACACTCCGTCGGGGCATCCATAAAACACTCGTGGGGGGATACCTTGATGATGAGAATCCCATCAAGAAGATACTATGTATGAATATCTTGATGATGAGAATCCCATCAAGAGGATACTATGTATGAAGACCCTGGTGATGAGCATTCCATCAGGGGATTCCTTGATGATTTGAATTCCATCAAGAGGATACTACGTAACCGGAGCCCCACACTCCGTCGGAATGTCAGTAAGGCAACTGTGGGGAATACCTTGATGAGGAGAATTCCATCAAGAGAGAAGACCTTGCTGACGAGCATTCCACCAGGAAGATACTTTGATGAGGAGAATTCCATCAAGAGTATACCCTATGTTTTGTTATGGGTGGGATTCATTGCATATGATAGCATGGCATAGCATTGAATCGGCATGATTATGACTTTTATTATCATGCAAGTTTTCTGGTTTTTATCGGTATGATTGGATCTCTATTATCATACACTGTTTTTGATACAATGTTTTATAAGTATGATATGATTCATTATACTGGATTTGATATATTATTATATCTGGATTTTTGGGTACTAACCCATGTATTAACCCTAATTGGAATACCTACTGGGCGCGTTGTACTAACGCCCTACTTCTACCCTATTTGATGATACAAGAAACGAGGGGAAACGGCAAGCGTGAAACGGGCCAGGCTAGGAGCTTGGATGCTTTTAATTTATATTTGTTTAAGATACTCATAGGCTTGTATTTTGAGTAACTAGAATTCGGATTGTAATAACTTAGATGAATTTGCTATGGCTGGATGTTTTATTGGATAATTATGATATGATAATGATGATTAAGGTTTTGACGTACTTTGCTATCTGAATGGAATAGAACTGTGTTCTATTATGTTTCCGCATGTTATGATTTTTATTCCGCATATTTATGTTGCTATGTGTGAACCATTTTTCATGGACTAAATCCATACACACATAGGGTTGGCCAGTTAAGGGTCGAACTTTAGAAGTTTGGACTTAACTCGTGTCGTGACGTTCCGCGCTCTATCACTCTACTCTGTTATAAAAAAAAAATAGACTCTGAAATTACGGGTAGAAGCTAGTGAAAAAGGGCGGGGCGTTACACCCACAACCCTTTAAAATCTCCCATTTCCCCGACATTCTCTTACCACTCCTTACCCTAACCTTCCGTATAAGACCCTACATCATCATAAAAATAGAAGAAGTTGTCAGGGCATGTCGTTGACGTGTGCCCCAACACTCCACAAGTCCGTCAGGTATTATTCTCGGTCCCCCAATGTATGGACAATTGGTCCTCTCCTTCCCGTGTCCGTGAAGTCCACAAACAGGGCAAATAACCTCAATAGGGTGGGGGCAATAAGTACAGTTGTGCCCCTCCTGATTGCATAATTCGCACATATAATCTGTCAACTCATCCGAAGTTGGAGTAGCCTGAGTATACTCGAGCGAGCTTATCTCCTCTACGGATTCTTCTAAATTTGGGACATCTTCCTCGTCCTCTTCGAGTACAAAGGCTGAAGCAACCCCAACATTGTACACGGGTGATTCTACTTCCATGTTCTAATTGATTACAACTTCATTGATGAAGTTTGGTACTTTGGAATCGTCGGAAGAGAACCCAGATCTATCGGACAGCTAGGGTGCCTTTGTCCCACAACTCTGTATACTCTTTGTTGCTCGACATATCTGTATCATAACAACCGAAGTATGTTAATGCCAACAGCAGTTCTAATCAAACTAAATCTTTGTTTTGGGGAATTTCTTTATGTATCACATAATGTCTCTTTTATGGGGAAATTGCCAAATAAACAACTTGTGTTTCTTGTCCTTGGGAAAATTACCAAAACAACACTCTTTGTATTTCTTTGTTTTTCGAGAAACTTCCTAAGTATCAATTGTTTGTTTCTCATTTCGGGTATATTGGGGAAATATATCCTATTCTGCTATGTTTGATAAATCCATTTATTTTGACTGTACTTCCTTTGCTATCATTCATTGTTGTTCTCAGATTGATTGTTCCGTCTGAGCCTAACAAAGTAAATTAATGCACGGGGGCCAGATTAATTTACTCTGAAAGATTCAATCTTTCTGGTTTGCTCTGATACCAACTGTAATGCCTCGCCCTTTATCACTATGCTTTCCGTAAATCAAAGTCTATTTTTTTTTATTATAAAGAAATAGTGATAGAGAGCGGGACGTCATGATGCGAGCTAAATCCGAACTGCTAAAGTCTGACCCTTAACTGGCCAACCCCATTTGTGCATGGGCTGAGTCCATGAAAGCGGTTCACACATAACAATATAAACATGCAGATTAAAATCATAACTACAGAATTATAATAGAACTTAATTCTATTTCAATTTAGATAGCAAAGTACGTCAAGTCTTTAATCATAATTAATCATAACATAATTATCCAAATAAACATCCAACCATAGCAAATTATCTAAATTATTACATGCCCGAATTCTAGTTACTCAAATTACAAGTCCATCAGTAACTTAATCAAAATATAAACTAAAAGCATCCAAGCTCCTATGCTTGGCCCTTTTCGCGTTCATCGTTCCCCTCGTTTCCTATATCATCCACTAGGGTAGAAGTAGGGCGTTAGAACAACGCGCCCAGTAGGTATTCCATTTAGGGCTAACACATGGTTAGTACAAAACATATATAATAATATCATAATGTCAAAAACCATATAAACCATGCCATATTATGATGTCAAATGCAATGAGTCCCACCCATCACAAGTACATATAAGTACCCCCATATAGGTCTTTCGGACTCCCCGACGGAGTGTAGCCCCTCCGGTTTCTTCTTGATGGAAATGCACATTATGGTATCCCACATAGGTTTTTCGGATGCCCCGACGGAGTGTGGCCCCTCCGGTTACATATCCTTCACCCCATGCCATGCATGAGATGCTAATGAATCACATGTTATTTTATCATATAAACATAGCATTAAAAGTCACATTTTGAAACAATATCCTTTACAACATAATTCATCAAAATAAGATAAAAACATTGTACATTAACCCCATGGTTTCAAAGAGGTGGAATCCTACCAAAGACCACTAACGTGTCCTTACGCTTTCGTCCGGTAACCGCTCACGATCGTACACCGCTTGTGAGGTCCCGTTACCTTATAATATATCAACCAATTAAAACCATGTCCCATTTGATTTACAATTATGTCCAAGTCCATAAACCCATAAATCATTCTCCATGGGGTTCGGCCATACACCATGGCCGAACCCATGGTCTATCATTTCCTCCTATTTACAACTTTGTCATTACTCTTTTTATCATGGCTAATTACTTATCTTAATCCTCCATTCTTTTAAACATATTAGGCCCATACATGACCCATAAAAATTGGTTCATGGGGTTCGGCTATACACATGGTGTAACCACCTCACCAATCCTCAACGAACTGCCAACCAGACTCACCTATGGTCTCATCAACCAAACACCAGAGTCTCGATAGTCAAACCTATAACCTTGGACCCCATATGCTGGTCTCCACACGACTGGTGTATCCACCCCTCAAAGGATTCTATAGGTCTTCTACCGAGTGAGCCGGCCGAACTCACTCGTTAGGCACCCATAATTTCCTGGTGAGTCGACACCCACAACACAAGTCTCAACAGTGAACCCCAAAGTCAACCGCAGGTAAACACACTATCACATCACACCACAGGTTGTCCCCACTTGTAACGCCCGCCCCTTTTCACCGAAAGTCAGAGCCTATTTTTTTTTTAAAAGTGACAAAAGGCGCAGACGTCACGACGCGAGTTAAGTTCCGAGCTTCTAAAGCCCGGCCCTTAACTGGCCAACCTTACGCGTGCGTGGAACATAAGTCCACGAGTACGGTTCACGCGTAGAAGTAAGCTCGCGGAACATAAAAATAACTGCGGATGATAATAGAACTATCCTACCAGTTCTTCAGATAGCAGGGAAGAAATACCCAATTAATTACGAAAATACCATTATACTGTATTATCCAAAATAATACCTAAACATAGCAAACTACCTAAATTATTACATTTCCGACAAGCTAAATATACAAATACATCTTTTCCAAAATAAACGTAAAACAAAATAATTAATCCGCCTCCCCAAGCTCCTAAGCTTGGCTTCCGTCTCGCCCTTCCATTCCACCATTTCCAGCATCATCAGCTAGGATAGAAGTAGGGCGTTAGAACACGCGCCCAGTAGGATTCCGAGTAGAGCTAGCACATGGGTTAGTAATAACCACATACAGATAATAACACAGTAAAAACTACAAACCACCATATACTGAAAATATAAGTAAATGATATGCCCTAGGTGTAAATGTTATGAATCCCACCCATCATTCCTGCCATATACTGTCATATCCCTCTTGACGGAAAAACCTCGTCAAGATATGTCCAACCGCAAAATATCCCCCTTGACGGCAAAGCCTCGTCAAGGTAACCCCATGCCTGTTCTCGGTCGCCCCGACGGAGCATGGACTCCGGTTTGTTTATTTTTTTCCGCCCATGCCATGCATGAGATGTAATGCATTATACTATGTAATATGTATATCTCATACCCTTAATATACCATACATGGCCTTACCATATAATGCATAACCTTAAAAATAATAAACCATAGTATTAAACATAATGTCCATAATCATAGAACAATTTTTTTTTTTTTTTAAGATCAATCCCAAAATCAACCAAAATAAGATGAATATACCATTACACATTCATGGCTTACAAGTAGGTAGAAATCCTACCGAATACCGGCTCGCGTTCTTCTCTTTCGTTTTTGTCCGATAGTCCGGCTACCGACACGCGTACCGCTCGCGATATCCAATACCTTATTACAGTACCAAATCAATCCAAGTTTTAATCATTTCCAAGCCCATAAATCATAACTTAGTGGGTTTCTTCATTTTAGCCCATATTTACCATTTTTGCCACTATCCTTCACATAAACAATTTTTCATTAATTCATGCCTACTTAAGCCCAAAATTGATCATTAACTCAATCCATTAATGACCCATTTAATTATGACCTAACATCATTAGAATTAGCCCTTCTTCTTAACTTAAATCCTCATTAATTAAACATATGTATAATACTAAGTTAACCCATACTTTGACCAACCAATGGATCATGGGTTCAAAATACCCAATTCATCAATTCTTCCCATGGGGTTTACCTTATGCATTTAACTACAATGAGTCCATTACCCACTCATTTTTCCATTACTTCACATACATCATCATTCCACCATTTTACCATTTGATCACCATAGGGTTCGGCCATATACCATGGCCGAACCCATGGTTCATGATCCATCATCCATGGGTGCCCTTTTTGACCATAACACATTTACATTTATTCATGGATTCCATTCTCACAAAACCCTAACATTCCATTAAAAATGTCCAAATTACCTTCCATAACCTCCATTCCTTAAAACCCTAAAAAAATATCATACAACACCTACATTTAATCATTAAGCACTTAAAACCCTAAACCATTTTTTTTTTTTTAAGGTCATTAAAATTATCTTCCATCTCCTATGATTCTCTCATTTAAACCCTCTTTACAAAATTCATCACATTCAATTATTTACAACCTTAAAAATTATAAACATTCTCCATGGTTAATAATTTAATTACATTGCATTCTTTAATCCATTTATTTTTCCTTAAGCTAACCCTAATTTATCCATTAGGGTTTCCTCCACTTTCCATCTTTCAAATTGATGGATTTAAAATCCATAGCATAAAATCATTTGACCACCATTAAATTTACAAAATGAATCCCAAATCTCAAACCCTAAAAATCCAAAAATTCTTGTTTAAGAAATACTCACAATCCGTCGTCTCCTCCGACTTCCGCCGCTCCCGTCAATCTCCGTAGCCTCCTCTCTCCTTCCTCTTGATCTTTGATAGGTTAAGATCTTTGATCAAGGGTGGCAACTCCCAACCTTAAAATCAACCATGTTAGGCTTGGATTTGAGAGATGAAAAGAGGAAAAGATGATGAGAGGAAGATGATGACCTTAATCTTAGAGTGAACTCCCTCCAAATTCCTTTTTTTTTTTTCCTTCTCTCCTTGAGCTCCTTCTCTTTTTTTCTACTTAGCTTCCTTTCTTCTCTTCTCTTCCTAGTGAGGGACGTTCATGAGGGAGTGAGAGAGAGGGAAAGAGTGGAATGGGAGTTAGATGGAAAAAGATGGGAAAAAAAAAATAAGATAGAACTTATCTTATCTTTACACTTTAGCATTAACTTTCCCAACCACCCCATAGATATTTTATATGCTTTTTGACCCCAACACCCTAGCCAACGTTTTTCTTTGTGTATTTGGAGATGAGGTGGTTTGATTTGGGTCTTCCCTCTTTGACCACCTTTTTGGATAAGCTTACTTAATTACTTAATTAAATCATTAGGCTAATTAACCCCATTTAGCTTAATTCCACTTACTTAACTTGCCTTCATACACCCATGGTTGACCAATTCAACCATGGTGGCCGGCCCCATCAATCATTGGCCCACCCACCATTGTTTAATTCCAAATTACTTAGGGTGATTAAATTTCATTAAGCCCACTCTAAATGGATCACCATTGGGCCCATGGCCCAATTACATTTCCATCTAGCCCATTTACCTTAGAGCATAACCATCTTGACCCATTAGGTACCAAATGGGTATTTGACCCCTTTGACCATTCTTGACCCATTTAAATAAATTTAAATCCAAACCATAGTCTATTGGGCGACACTTGGGCCTTTATCCAATTTTGGCCCATTAACCATTTACTCCACCAATTTTCTAATTTCCATCATTAAAATAAATAATATTCACATTTATATTAATTCCAAAATTCCAAGACCTTACACCACCATACAGGTGTTCTAGCCTGGAATATCTCATCGCACCATCCCTCGACCAAAGACCAGGCGAGAACCTACTCAGCCTACTCTGTCATTCGGGGATCACAAGCCATAGAGCGGGACTTGTCCCTCACCGCATCATCCCTCGACCAATGACCAAGCGAGCACCTCCTCAGCATACTCTGTCATTCGGGGATCACAAGCCATACTAGCGGGAGCTGTCCCCCACCACATCATCCTTCGACCAATGATCAAGCGAGCACCTCCTCAGCCTACTCGGTTATCCGGGGAATCACAAGTCATACTAGCGGAAGTTGTCCCTCACCGTATCATCCTTCGACCAATGACCAGGTGAGCACCTCCTCAGCCTACTCTGTCATTCGGGGATCACAAGTCATACTAGGGGGAGCTGTCCCTCACCGTACCATCCCTCGACCAATGACCAGGCGAGCACCTCCTTAGCTTACTCGGTCATTCGGGGATCACAAGCCATACTAGCTGGAGCTGTCCCTCACCGCATCATCCCTCGACCAATGACCAGGCGAACACCTCCTCAGCCTACTCGGTCATTCGGGGATCACAAGTCATACTAGCGGGAGCTGTCCCTCACCGCATTTGGGCCTGGGCCAGGCCTAAAATGGGCCCACTTCCAGCGTGTTTTTGAGATCATTTCTGGAGTGTTTCTGGATCTTCTTCAGCTCGCTCCAGCCCGTGCATCGCTTCCTCCAATCCTTCGACCCGTTTTCATCCATCGGATTTCGAAAGCGCACACAGATGAGGGGACTTATCACCGCTTTTAGCATGCATCTATGCATTCTACTTCTCTATCAAATGTGCGGGTACCAAATGCGGCAAATGGGGGTCCTCGGTATTATTAGCCACTCGGCAAGAGAACTGTTGATACCATTATGTGGCGGGCCCCCATCCGAGTGTATTTGTATCCGATGCCCGCAGAGGCATATACAAATTGATTAACTGACGTCACGATTGATTGGTTGTATGGTGACATGATTAGGGTTTATTTTATTGATAATATGTTAAGATGCCAACATGCGAATATATGATATGTGGTGATATATGCCTGATTATGATGTGATATGTCGTGTTGATATTATGTTGTATGATTATGTGATAGTTAGTTTGAACTGCTAGACATTATAACATGTTTGGATGTTAACATACATGCCAGTTGTGATAAATAATGATATATACCCCTGAATTAGTATCAGATCGGTTTTGGGACTTCGTATTAGTTTTAACATGCCCGTAGCGGGACGGGTCATTACATGTGAACTCAAATGGGCTCTCGAGAAAACAGACATATCGGTACTTCAAGACCGATCGAGAGTACCAGAACCGACCCCTTGTAAAGGGCGACAGGTCGTTCTGGGTAAGACAAGTTTCTGACTTGAAACTACTGTCAGCATGTTTTATCCTAGATCGAGACACTCGTATAGACCGACCTCTTGGTGCCATAACTGTCAAGCCATCGGCGACACCGACCTGTCGACTAGGAAGTAATAAAGCCGTTGGGAATGCATTTAATGCACAACGGTCGTGTGGTTGAACGGTAATAAATATGAACACCAACCCATCGGTGCCACAGACCAGTCGGTACTAGACAGTTAGAAAGACCACTCCTCTATAAATATGAGTGTTGTGTGATCGTTTTACTATCTTCATTGAGCTAAAAAGAGTTATACACTCTAAGGAACGATCAACACTCTTGTGAGAAGAATCATAAACCACCAATCAATTGATTGTGTTTGGACGTGAGAAAGAGATGAGGAAAATCATAAACAACCAATCTGTTGATTGAGTTTGAAAGTGAGAAAGAGAGAAGAGACATAAAATAGGAAACCTGTGGTGAAACCAATTTCCTTAGCACCTTGAGATTGTGATTGCTAAACAACGGCTACAAGAAGGAGCGTCGGCATACATTGGGTGATATCTTCAAATAGCACACATCAGCAAGAAAGAGCTTTTACGGTAAGTGTTTCTCGGTTTTAATTATTGTTTTTAAAACCTTTGACTCGAAAGTGGATTTAGGAAGCCTGGTTCCGGAACCACTATAAAAAACTCTAGAGCGTCGTCTCTGGCACATGTGGTGGGTAGAATTCCCAGCCAATTGAGTGAGGTGGAATTCCTACTCTAATTAAGGGTGTAAGTCCCCAGTTAGTGAATTTGGGGATAGCTCAAGGTTGAGCTAATCTTAACAATAGATGTACGTTGGCGAACCAAACCACTCTATATCTTGTGTCCTTGTGCTTGTGGTGTTAGAGCAGATTTCTTGTGTTAATTGCTTAATCACATTTGCTAGCACACACACTTGATTTTTGTATCCGTTGCACTTAAATAATCAATCAAGTTAATTTAAAAAATGACCAACGAGTTTGGATTGACCTATTCCAACCCCCCCCCCCCCCCCCCCCTCCTTTCCCTCCCTCCCTCTAAGGTTAATCTTGTTGTTCTAGCACCCAAGGGAAATTTCAAGACGTTTCCTTTTAGAATCCTGGAAAATCCGATTATTTAGATTTGTCTTTATACTCTCTTTTGATTTTAAATTTATATTCTTTGTTTAATTAAAAGATTTAGGGAACTAAACTTTAATTAGATAAAAGTTATGATTTTTTAACTAAATAGGTATGAATTGATTTTTAAATTCTAGATCTATGTTTCTTATTAGTTTATTTATTTTGGGCAATGAGATAACAATTCCATAACCACCTTTAAATTATGCATCATTACATTTTGTCATTTATTTTATTTGAAAATTGATTTCCTGTCTTTAGTTATGTTAGATCTTTTGTTTTTATGTTGTAATTTAATTATTTTAATTCTTTTAAATTCTTTAATTTGATTGTCATGTATGTTAATACTCTTGTATTTTATTTTATGTATTCGAACCACTTCTTGAAAATGTATTAACTAGTTTAAAATTTATTTTTGCTTTGTTGAATTTAGGTGTGAGATTATTCATAAATTCAACAACAATCCATTATATTAATCGGATTTAATTAATGTTCTAACTTTTGGATTTGGATCTTAAATTAGATATTTTATTAACTTAGAGTTAAATTTATGAAAATAAGATTGATTTCTATGATTTGATTTATTTTAAATCTCTGTTTTCTAGAAAACATAACAATTCAAGCAATAATTCCAAACATATATATTTTGATGCATATATTTTACTTGTTCTCTGTGGGATCGACCTCGCACTCATAACGCTGTACTACAAATGGTTCGTACGCTTGCGAGATTATAATTTTAAAATTTGCACATCATAGTGAAAGTGATAAGAATGAAGAAGAAGACACCAAAGAAGGATCTGAACCTAAGTTTGACTCTCTTAGTCAAAGGTTCATTGAGGAGCGCCTTTGAATTTTTGAAGCTCGGGAGAATGAGAAATTCATTACCTTGAAAAGAAAATTTGAAGCTCTGGCAAGCTCTGTGAAGGAATCACTTCAGAGCATTCACTCTGCCATCTCCTGCAGAAAGGATGACATTGCTCCTCATCAATCCTCTTCCCCTCCAGCTGGCCCTATTTAGGGTAGTTTTTGTATGTTGTTTGAAAAACTATATGCTTTGGCATGTAATAGTTTGATGTAAAACTTATTGGATAGAATGATAATTTCCTCTATCAATGCAATGATTTGGTGATTGATGCCATGATGTTCTCTCTCTTTCTCTCTCCATGTAAGGTGTGTGCCATGATGGATGTTTTATGTGTACGTTCATGTGTATTGAATGGTTCATTTTTTCAATATGGATGCACGAATGTACAATGGCATGTATGGTTTCACTATGGAGTTTGGAGAAGCACAAAATATGTGCTTGATTAGTCCTTTGTCAATTGATGACAAAATGGGGAAGAATTTTGTAGAAGCTAAAGGCTTATGGGGGAGTAGAATCTTAGAAGCTTGAAAGAAAGGTTGGTTCAAGCCCCTTGCTTTAACCCATTTCACAAGATGATTTAAAAATTAAATCAAACTAAGAAGTAACTTGTCTTTTGATAGCTCAACCTTTTAGGTAATGTGCTTCTTAAAGATGTCCTTCCCAATGTGATGTCGACAATGTCGAAGATGTGCCTTGTGTATGTTCAATCACAATCCTTGGGTAAGGTCTCTAGGATTTAAGATATGCGTATTGTTGTCCTAGATCTGTTTTTTTCTCTCTCTCTCTAATCACAATCAAGATGATTGGATTTCAAATGATTTCCTATGTAAGGTGCATATAGATGAGGTGGGATCTCTGGAAATGCCTTGGGAGTTTTCTCACAAGAGTGTCCAACCCAAACACAACAAGGTTTGGTGTTTAACTAGGCAAACCAGAAAATCCAGACATTATAACAGACGATCGGTTGCGAGGTGGCGATAGGTCGTGAGGCAAATATTGTCATTGTAATATGACTGTTAGGCTCTAATTGTAACATCTTGGACACAGACGATTGATCGTCCCTACATGATTGGTCGTGTGAGTCCATAGGCGATTGATCATGGGGTGGCAATCCAATCAGCTTGAGGTTATCCTGTTTTGACAATGTTGTCAAACAGACCCCAACTAAACCGAGGGCGACGGGTTGTGTGCCCGCTATGTTTCTGCCTTGTCCTGGCGATAAGTCATGCGCCCGATGTAATGTGCTCAATACCACACGATGGGTCGCCACCTGACGAATGTATCGTCTTGAGACCAGACTGTGAATGACAATCTTGATTTGTTTGAGTTACACTAATTGATTGTTAGGCCCGATGGGTCGGTGTCCTCTATCAACGATTTATCGTACTTGTACGACTGGTCGTATCCTGAGACAAATTATGTTTGACAAACCTTTCCAACTAGAACCTTGGTTTTTCCAGATGATGCATCGTTGTACCACGATTAGTCGTCCCTATCACTAGCGATATGTCTCCGAGCACGATGTGTCGGCTTGACAGTAAACTCAATGGTTTTACATATTTCCAAGTTCGATTTCAATTGGTGTCAAACACCCAACGGCTTTGTTAATTGTCCAGATGTGTTTTCTAATGCTTGGTATGGGCATCCTATGGTGTTGGGTACCATCTAAAGTCATCTATGGCCAATTTACCTTTGTGATTGCCATATACGTGTGATGATGAATCATGCACTTGATCTTCCATCTTTTGTAGCTCTTGACTCAGTCCTCATCATACCAAGAGTCTTGCTTCAATGCTTCAATCTTCCGAGGCAAGGGTTTACCTAAGTCATAGAATTGACAAATAAGTGACTCGGAAAGCCGGGACACTAATAGTCATGATTTAAGATGGGGAATGGATGGTGTGGATGACAAGGAGATGGACAAGGCTTTGGGCGTGTGAATGAGTTTTGCACTTTAGTTTAGGATCTATAAATGAACACATGGGCCTCCAGTGGATCTTGGACTTGAGTGTTGATTTCTTTTTAATTTGTAAATCTCGCAAGTGCACGAACCATTCATATTATAGTAATGTGAGAGCTAGGTCGAACCCAATGGAAAATCTCAAAGTATATGAATTTAAATTTATGCCTTTTAAAATGAATTGTTTTTAAGAAATTGAATCATTATATGAGTCATGTATCTAACTTGAAAAATCAGCAAATAAAATGTGTTGATTTCATAATCTTACATGGTGAATTAAATTTTAACCTTAATCATGATTAGGATTTCTAGTTACAAAATTATTTAACACATCTTCCTAACTTTAATTGAATGATTTTTTGAGAGTGAGAGAGAGAGAGTGATTAAAAAGAATTTAAAGAATGAAAGAATGAATCAAACAATTAAAGAATTAAAGATTAGATTATACAAGATTTGGGTTAAACCGACTATTACACAACAAACATGAGATTTAACATAATTAAAAGGCAGAGAATTAAATTGCATGAAAATAAATGACTGAAATTAAATGTGCAGTAACGTAACGGTTGATTGTTTGGAATAGACCGTTCATCACACAAGATGTGTAAACAAAGTAAAGGGCTAGATATGACATTCACGTAAAGGTCTAAAATACAATTCATATTTATTAATAAAACAAGATTCATAATTTTTAATTTAATTAATCAAAATCTTGGTAATCATAATTCAAGGCTTTCAATCAAGATCCTAACTATTGCATACACTCAAGTTCAATCAAATAAATAAAAGTTGTGTTTTTTAAATTAAAAATAAAACAATCATAAAAGTATTTTAAAAATTGGATGTTCCAGGTATCTAAATGAATGCTTCACTTTATTAAATGGAAAAATTAAATGACAAGGCTTTGGAAGAAATTACATAGAAGAAATAAATTACAATGGAGAAATTAATTGCTCACTTGGAAATCATGTGGTGCTCTATCTTCTTGTCTTTTGCTCCAGCTCTTTGTCCTCTTGAATTCCCTGTCATATTCGAATTTTACCCTTGGGGTAATGGGATATTTATAGGTTTTGAAAAGAGATGGATGGCTTGGATTAAATCAATTTTTAAGTTGGGAAATCAAAGGACTGGATTGGATCTAAATGCGAATAGGTGATGGGGATTTAACCTTGGATTTTAGGCTTGCACAAGGAGAGTCACACGAATTTGGTGTGGCTTTGTGGTGGCTAAGTCAAAGTGGAGGGAAGGTAGGAGATCAAGAGAGAAAATAGGATTGGGATTGGCAATGTGAAATTCGAATTTGCTATGTAGTTTTTGGGTTTGTGCAATGAGATGATGAATGAATGGATGAGAAAAAAAGATGAGATGAATGAATGGATAGATGATAGGAAGATGACATGGAGGGTTGACTAAGTGTGAATTTCGAATGGATTGGATTGGGATTGAGAAAATCGTGTGAGGTGTGGTGATTGGGATGATGAGGTGTGTTAAGATCCTAGGAGTGTATCTAGATGATTTTTAGTCTAAGTGCATGGAGAGGATTTGGGTTGCAAAAATCATGGAATGATGATGTGTAAAATGCGCATGGAGGCTTGCTTGAACTACAAGTCGTTCATTGCTTTGGGTTTATGAATGGAGGGCTTAGATTAAATGGTTTTTGATCTAATGACTCTAAGGTATTTTGGGTAAACTAATTACAGGAATGGGTTGATGGCTGATGGAGGGTTTAGATGCACAGGTGAATCTATATGAATGATGAAATGCATGACCTAAATCTAAAGTAATGTGTTTATGTGATGGATGCATGTGGGAGCTCTAGGGTTACTAAGAGATGAATGAATGGGTGTGATTGAATTACTAATATCTAATGGCTAAGACGATCATTGCATGAAATGAATGCAAGGATTAATAGGTGATGCATGGATGAACACTAATCTAAGGTTAAGATAATGATGATGATGATGGATGACCTAGATCTAATGATAGATGAATGGATGGGTTAGATTTGATGGTGGATCTAAGGTTTGACCTAATTTGGTGCATAAGATGGAGGGTTGAGATCTAAGATGGAAGTTGGATGGTGTGGATGTTAAGTTGGGTTATGTGTTTTGGAGTTGGGTTGGACTTAGGTAAATTCAAACATGGACCATGGAGTTCATTGGACTTGGGCTTTGGAAGTGGATCTAGACCTCAACTTAGGCCCATTTTAATTGGATTTGAGAGCTTGGGCCTTAGTTGGACTGAGCTTGCACACTGGTCTGGCCCAAAGTGTGAAATGCGCATGGTCTTGCATGTAGCTTGGCCCATTGAAGCTTTGTGGAGCATAGCTTGGCCCATTTGAACTGAGTCTTGGCCCAATGACTTGAAATTCAGGCTTTGACACTTGGATTGCAGCTTTTAACCTCTAGAATTAAATAATTATTCAGCCACTTTAAATCTAAAAATTATTAATTAATCATAGACTCTCATAACTGGATCTAGGTTAATTAAACATGAAAATCCTATAAAGTGACATAAAATAATTATAATAATTTTAGGTCTTCTCTTTAAAGCTCTAAACTTGCAATCTTCTTTTGTTTTACCTTGATTTTCATGAACTCTCCATTTTTTACTACAAAACTAACAAACTACATTAAATGCATCATTATATATAAAATTAAGGATTAACTGACCCAATAATCAGGGGTAAAAATGTAATATTTCAATGCTCAACAAATACCCTCAAATTCAGATTTTGCTACTCCTCGAGCAAAACTAAAGCTAAAAAAAATTCTAAGACACACAGAAATCCTATTTTAGATCAACTGAATAAATTGTAAATCCTACACTAAACTACTTTCGCTGGTACTCTCGATTGCATTTAGCGTATGCAACAAGCCTTTAAACCCCTAGCTCACCACTAGCGGACAAGTTATAGTTTCGTGAGGGCTTTTAGTGATAATACCACAAATATCAACATGTTTAACAGGAACACAAGGATGAGAGGTCTAGACCTCGTACAACTCTAAATTTCATTTTACAAGGCTTATTATACATGGAGTGTAGTGTGTGCTTAAGCCAAGGTTAAGATAAACATATTTTTGCAAATAGACATATTGCTGACACCATTGGAAATTGCTCTCTAACTGCATACCTTACTGGATATATCTCTCGGAAAAATTAACATACAGAGGTTTGGGTTCATTTTTTCTCAAGTATATGTGAGCTGAATTTATGTGTTCAAAATCAAAGTATCTCACATATGTATTAACAAAGACGGCTCAATTCAAAGAAAATTAGTGATCTCATGAATATGTGCCACTTTTATGAGAACGTTGAGTCAAATACCATCATTTTCTTCCTTTATTCTCTACTTGAAACACCCTATTTAGACCCAAGATCAATAGGACTTCCTTTTAGGATGAAACATGGCTTGGGATCACGTCAAGTCAAAAAAGGATATAAGGCTCTAAAGATAAATACTTTAAATTGGTTAGAGGTCTTCATTGTTTTAACTTGCAATCTTCTCTTGTTTTAAAGCTCTAAACTTGCAATTTTCTGTTGTTTTAACTTCATTTTCTTGAACTTTCTATTTTTTACCACAAAACTGGCAAACTACATTAAATGCATCATTATATACAAAATTGAGGATTAAGTGACCCAATAATCAGGGGTAAAAATGTAATATTTCAATGCTCAACATTGAGCTTGAGGACTTGAGCCTTTGTTGGACTTTGAGATGCACATTGGCCTGGCCCAACTGTGATATGCACATGGACTGCTTGTGGCCTGGTCCAATGATGGCTTTTGAAGCTTAGCTTGACCCAATTGAAGTGGATCTCTGGCCCATGAATCTTGAATTTCAGCATTTGTCTCTTGAATTGCATGTTTTTTCTTCCAGAATTTAATAATTAACTTCACCACTTTAAAATCTAAACTATTGATTTAATCTATACTCTCATAGATGGATCTAGACTAACCAATTTACATGAAAACCCTAAAAGTGAAATGAAATTAATCATAAAAACTCCATGTCTTCCAAATTAAGCTTTAAACTTGCAATTATCCACTGATTTGAGATTATTTTCCTGAACTTTCAATTTTTTTATCTACAAAACTAGAAAATGACATTAAATGCATGTGATATATAGAAAATAAAGGCTAACTAGTCCAATAATCAAGAGTAAAAATGTAATATTTCAGTGCTCAAGAGGGATGGGTTGTCCATTGAGTCTATATTTGTTTAGCTTCTGGGTTTTGTCATGAATTGACAAAGGGGGAGATTATTAGTGCCCTGGCTGCCGTGTCACCTGTTTGTCAAGTCCGTGACTTAGGTGAAGCAATACCTTGAAGAGAGAAGTGCAAGACTCAACATCTCAAGCGTTGGTTGAAGTGTGAAGACTCAACGGATCAACGTGTATAGAAATCACATATGGTACCCAGACCTTAGGTTCACTTTGCCTATGCTTAGAGATCATATCTGAATAATTAATTAAGCCTAATATGTCTTTGACACCAAATTGGAACCCAACTTGGAAATATATATTCATTGTTAGGAAGACACATCGTGTCGGTCGATCATTCGCCAGTGACAGCATACGACCAATCGTGGTTTAGCGATATGTTATATGGAACATTGAAGGTTCTAGTTGGACTGGACTGTCAATCTCATGTGGTCTCAGGAAGAAACAATTGTGGCTATGATTGATCGTCTGGTACCTTGATGATTCATTCGTGTGGGCGATCTATTCCTGAAACAAGACATGGGCTAGACTTGAACATGGCCTGAAAATGTTGATCACATACGACCAATCGGGTATGCGATTGATCATGTGTACAGGGCAGGAACAGATCGACATCACAATCAATTGCCCTGGGACTGGATGAGACTTGACTCTGAAAAATACAGCCAGTCTTAGGCCAATACATTCCCCAACCCACGATCTGTCTCCAGGACACACGGACGATCAGTTGTGTGGCGCGATCAGTCGCTGGTTACTGTTTTATTACCGTTGTTGTGATTTAAATGCTTAACGGTTGAGTTGATGAAAATTAATTCAAACACAGACGATCGATCGCCAGTACACGATCAATCGTGTGTTTCAGTGTTACAAAAATTTTGCGTTTGCCTTTAAATATGTTCATTGTTTAGAGGTGAGGTTGGTCGAATCTATGAGCCTTGATTAAAACATTCGAAAGGCCAACTACCAAAAAGGTTAATCCTCACCCACCAAGGTCAAATCCATTAGCTTATTCTCTATTGGCCAATCACTTGCAAACCATTCAAGAATCCAATCGGTATAGATTGAGATTACGAGAGAAGGATGAAGCCACTTCTAGGATAGACATTGGACCTCACCAATTTCCTAGATACTCAAGGATTGTGGTTGCTCTACACGGCAGATAATAGGTATTGTACGAGTTCACATTGGGTGGATTGTTTCGGAAGCACATCTTCATTTGGAAGGTTCTTCAAAGTCAAGTGCTTCCTATTTTGATTTTACTTTAAAAATCTTGTCATTGTGAAGTGGATTAAAAATACTGAGTTTCTTTTGAATCCACTATAAAAAATAGTGGGGTAGGAATTGGGATAAGTGCCAATCAATTGGATAGATGGAAGTCCTATTCTATTGTGTTGGTGTAATTCTAACGCTTAGTGAATTGGAGATAGCCCAAGGTTGGGTGAGTCTCTACAGTGGATGTAGGTTGTTTAACCGAACCACTATAAATTATGTGCATTTTCTCTTTATAAGATTGCTTATTATCTTGCACACCTAGAAATCACACACTTGATTAATTGTTTTTAATTCCGCACTCTATTCATCAAGAAAATTTGAAAGGGCACCAAAATTTGTGATTACCCTATTCACCCCCTCTCTCCCCCCTCTCCCCCCCTCTAGGGTTATTATGATTCCAACACAAGGAAAATTTCAATTCGTATCAGAGCCCTGTGTTCATTTTAAAGACTTAACTGTCTGAGTGATCCAAGTATTAGAACTATGTCTATGGGAGAAAGCCATGCCATCTCAAAGCACCTTATTTCGATGGATCGAACTATGCTTCTTGGAAAGCAAGTATGAAAAGTTTTTTTTATCTCCATCGATGCATCCGTAGGATTCTGTGTGTATCGGTTGGTCACACCCCGTGGTTCAGAAAGAGGATACGATCCCTAGTTCCACAACTGTCGAAGTTAAGGCATACTCCTCATGGACAACAAATGAAAAGGCCGCATGCACCACTAATGGTAGAGCACTAAATGCCTTGAATTGTGCACTTTCACCAAATGAACACAAAGAATCATGATGTGTGAGACCTCACATGAAGCATGGGAAATTCTAGAGAAAACCCATGAAGGCACCTCAGATGTGAAAAGGTCAAATCTCCAACTCTTGGAAGCTCAATTTGATGCCCTTAAAAGGAGAGAAGAAGAATCCTTTATGGACTTTTATTCTAGAGTGAATGACATTGTCAACTCTATGTGGGCTCTCGGTGAAAAAATTCTCGATGCGAAAGTGTGCACAAAAATCTTAAGAAATCTTGCCAAAAGGTTCAACTCTAAAAGGTGGCAATTGAAGAGTACCAGAATGTGGCCCAAATGAAAGTTGATGATTTGGTTGCCTCTCTTCAAACCTTTGAAATCAACCTTGATCTAACCAAGGAAAAGCCAATTGCTTTGAAATCTTCTGTAAAACTTCCAACAATTAAAGAAAGAGAACCGGAAGTGGAAGAAGACCCTAGTGAAGAAATGTCCCTCCTAGCTAAGAAGTATTTGAAAAACTTTAAAAGGCTAAATAAAATGAGGAAATTTAGAGAGGATTTTAAAAAAGGACCACTTCAGATGTTGTTCTTTTTCTTTTTCCCTCATTAAAAACAAAAACAAGCACGGATATGGCTTGGCTCTGCACGGATCCGGTGGTTGTCAAGCGGAGTTGGGTTCTATGGCGTTGGAGATCTGGAAGAGCTGATGGGCATGTGGCAGCATGAGAATACAGGCCTACGCAAAATCCCAAGCATTGTTGGAGATGACGTTATGGGCAAAAAAGAAAGAGACGAATGGGAATCCACTCGAAGAGGGAGAAGAGACGAATGGCCATCCACCCGAGGGAGAAGAGAAGATACGCGAATCCACCGTAGGGAGAAGGGAAAACAGGAACACCCATAGGGGGAAAGGAGGACGAGAAAACTCTCATAATTAATTCATCATATTCAATAATCTCATTACTTGCCCTAATAATGATATTTATACTAAAACCCTAAACTTAAAAATTAGCTAATAATCAAAAAGTGAAAAGTACATAATAAATCAAATAAAAATAAAATAAATCAGTTGGGTTGGGTTTTTTTATATTCGGCTCGGTCGGGCAGACTCTGTGCTACATCAGAGTGTGACTTGGGCCTAATGGGCAAAAATTGTGCTGGTTCGTGGGGCCCAAAGTGGATAATATTGTAGTGCCCCTCCCTCTCCCCTATTATCAGAGTGATTAATTAAGAATATTTGGACAGGAAGAGAGGGGAAAGAGCCACGACGCCAGTCAAGTCCGAGTCAGGAGACCTGACCCTCTACTGGCCCAACCAATGTGTGCTCAAGGACAGATTCCAATTTAAGATTTGCAACACACTTATATAAACCTGTTTAAGCATATGCATAAACATTTGGTACATCTGATTAATAACCATTCACATACCAAAGCAAAGTATAAGGATCACACATAAGTTAAATGTCAAATAAAGAGTATGACACAATCGTCTAGGAGTTTAAACATAAGTTATTACATTTCCATACTCATAACTCCTACAGAATTACCTTCTCTCAAATGTAAACAGAATACCAAATGAACTAAGTCTTTTTCAATTTCAAAATATCAAAAAGAGTGTGATTATCCCAAGCTTTTCTTTCTGCTTCATTTCTACTCACGCTTCGCTATTACTTGGACCTGCTTCATTACCTTTTTCGTTTCCTACATTAGACTCTAAAAAGGGGAAAGAATTATGGGCTTAGTCAACGTGCCCAGTAGCAATTCCCATCAAAGTGGGTACCAGCATGTGAAGTAATAAAAGTAAGAAAACAAAACATATGTATTAAACATAATATACGTCTCATTAAAAAATCATACCCCATCCCGTATTTCAAAATCCATTTCATACAAGTACTAAAAACTCATTCAAATCCATTTCATAATCATTTTATCCAAATAAGAACCATGATCATTTCAAATGTACTTAAAAATCAATATGATGTATTATGGCATGGTGACATGAATCTATGTAAGCCCATCTCATGCCCCATAGTTTGGTCAATCCTTCTTTCTCATTCAATGGTTATAAAAATTGGCCATTTATGTTCGTAGCTTTTCCAGGGCACCAGCTGGGAACTGCTAGCCAATACTAGCAGTTAACTGGACTACAGGGGGAGTGCTACACACCCATACTCCAGTGCAGGTTTCGAAATTTCTATTGACTCTGGCGTATTCTGCCCAATTAGTATGCTATAATTTGTGTTCATGGACGCAGCCAAATAAACGGTTAATCAATTAATACGTATATAAATATCTTTCCAAAATCAAAGTATGTCATCCCTTTGTTTCGGTGCATGCTCTTCCCATCCCATTCAAATACATGAAACACATGGCTATGAAATGATGCCAAATACATTCTATAAAGTATAAAACCAATTTACATTTTTCCATACTCAAAACTACGCATTAACTATTCATCATCAAAACATGCTTTCAAAATAATTCATACAACTTTTATTCAAGCATAGATTTATATTATCATTTGGTACTTAAAAAATGTAGGAAAACCTACTTGATTGGAGATGAGTTGTTGGGGAGGACGAATCACGATACGGCTCGCGCACTTCTAAGCCACCTTCAAGTCCTTCGGTTATTTTGATGTATCAAGACATAATAATCACGCCATTAGTTTATGTTTTGGTTTTCAAATCTAATGCCTAGTACTTTTATTAATTACAATTGAATGGATTAGATTTGAAGAATATTACTGTTGTCTTATTAATCTCACATTAACGATCAAAACTAGGGTGTGGGGTTAAAATCAAAACAGTCTGGTCACTATCAGTTTGGAACTTGGGTCACTGGGTTCGGCACTTCCGAAGCTTCGGAATATATTGGTCATCCCTCGGATCATCCGAAGTATACAACACATAGACCTTCTCGAAACTTGATTTCAGAACCTCCGAACCAAGTTCCGAGACTTCGGAACCTCTTGGTCTTCTCTCGGTACTTCTGAGATATGTAGTCCATACTGGGTTGCTCGGACCTTAGACTCGGCACTTCCGAGCCAGTTCCCAAGACCTTGGGTTCTTTTTTGGACTTAGCAAAATTTCTAAGTGTCTTCGGTTCTTCCTGTTTTCACAAGTCTCCTCGGAACGACCGAGCCAGGTTCCGAGACTTCATTCCTTTCGAGGTTTATCGGAACATCACTTGTTCCTTCGGAACTTATCTCGGAGGTTTCGAGACAGGTTCCGAAGCCTGTCTTCTTCAGACATTCACCTATAGAACTTTACAGATGTCTGCACATGCGGGCCAAGTTTCTTGAACTCGAAAATCACATGTGGGTGGGTCATTAGCCTTGATTCTTACATCTAATCCTTTAGATTGATTCCTCATATAATTGGTCACATTTTAGAGGCTTAATACTCTTGATTTGATTAACGAATTCATGGATTTTAAATCAAATTCCATGAGTAGTGAGGAAACCCAAAAATCTCCAAATTTTTCTATTTCCAATTTCTTAACCAGAATTTGTCTTGGGTTGATTCTAAATTATCCTAATCTTCAAATTAAGTTTTAATACCAAGTCTAGGGAAAAAACTAACCTCTTACAAAGCTTTTCAACAATTCTTTGTTTCTTCCTTCTTCTTCCTTTCTTCTCTTCTTCTCTTGTTTTATTCCTTGCTTGAGTTTCTCTAATGGAGGATAATAGAGGAAGAGAAAATCATGTGCATAGTAAAAGAAGAGGGTGCACGGCAGTGGAGAGTGGAGAAAGAAGGGTTGCCGTGTGAAAGAAAATGGAAAGGAGAGGTTTTGCTGTGTGGAGAGTGGAATGGGATAGGAAGTGCCATGTGAGTGTAATAAAATGAGGGTGGTGGCTTTTTCCCTCTTTGCTTTTTTGGTCACCCTAAGTTATGGGGTGTGGTATTGGGCGACACCTTGCCATGTGGCATGCCATTTTCATTAAATTTCATAAATTAATTTCTCATCACACCACTTGACATTAAATTATATTTTAATCTCTAAATTAAATTTCACTTAATCCTGTCTTAATTACTTAATTAAGTCTCATTAATCTTAATTAATCATTAATTATCCTTTTTAATCCAATTAACAAATAATAAAATTTTCAGGGTGTCACAAATATCTTGCTAGGGTCAAGTCGTTACAACGATTTTGTTGGAGTCTTGGTGACCTATTCTAGTTAAACTAGGCAGTGGGTCTAGTAAGGTCTAATTTAAGTTTGGATAACCAATATCAAGACATTACTTATTTATCAATTTATCATAGGTCTCATTCGGGTTTGTGTCACTAATCTCTAACCCTCTCTCTCCGTTCACCCCAATTCTCTAACTTATATTCTTTTAAAAATAATTAGTTCGGGTCTGCACGATGGTTTTCTACACCTTATAAAATCAAATATACAATACAAGCATTTGTTATATTAGACACAACAAAAGTAAAATGTAAAAAATAATGTGAAAACTCCAAATATATTGTATCAATGTTTTAGAAAGTATGGTAAAATAAATAAGAATTATAAATCTATAAACATGTATTCATGGGATTAGTCTCACTCCGATATAGAGTGAGAATAGACATGTTGTAAAAACATATACTAACATTAGTTTGGTCATATTTGGATCTAATCATGTCCAAATGTGTTAACCAACTTATTCAAATAGTAATGAAAATGATGTATTTTATTAAATAAATAGGTTAAGTATTAAGTTATATGAAAAGAAATCTTAATATTCTTACCATACTACCTGTTAAATTTGATATTAACAGATAGCATTATAAACGAGATACTATTTGTATTATAAGTTTCTTTTATGTATATTGTAATTTTTGTGCTTTATTATGCATTTTTACAAGTATTAAAGCTAGTTTTTTAAGTTACTTTTAAGATTTTTTTAAGTTCCATTAATCATATTTTATAGGTTAATAATAAATTTTAACTCTTAATTAATCTGATTTATCTTACATCATTAATAATACCAAATTTTTTATTTTTATAAAAATATCTAGATCTAACTCTGAATCTAAAATTAAAAAACATAAAATTAATATAAACTTAAAATCTAAGAATTTAATATAATCCACATTCACAGATATGCCTCAGAATCTCTCTCCCATCCAAAAGGGAATCCATTTACATCCCAGGGTGGAGAAAAGATGAAAGAAAGTTGGGCAGTGATTTGATACAAGACATTTTGAATAAATTCGGCCCCACAAATAAAATCCTGCCTCCGCATTTCCACAAGGGACCAAGAACACTGCTATCAATTACATTTGAAAATAAGCTTTCTTTTAACTTAATAATCTAATCACAAAGAAATATAATAAAAACATAAAACAAATAATTTATTAAACAAGACACAAGATTAAGAGAATATTAAATTTAACTAAACTAATCTGATTTACTGAACTAAAATTTAATGGATTAACTTTTACTAATTTACATGATTTAAATACTTCTTACTCTCATTGCTCATTTATAATTTTTTTGGGCACCCCATATAGACACTTGGTTTTTCTGCCTCTACACATCCGATTTCAAAAAAAGGGTGAAATTACCATTCTACCCCTCCGTGTTTCATCATCCAAATGAATTGTCAGTTCATTTTCAGTTCGTTCGGACGAGTGAACTTATATATGTTCATTCGTTCGAACAATCACTTAGGATCATTCGAACGACTGTGCCTTCTCATTCACTTCCTCAAGCTTGTGCTCTTAAGACTTGGCCCATGTTTTGGCTACATCCCCATATTTAGCTGCTTTACTTTGAGATCTGCTAGCAAACATGACACTGCTTTGATTTTTCAAGACAGAATCCGAAATGACACACCAAGAACATGTACTGAAAATTACTTTGAGGAGTTGCTTACTTATACTTGGTATCACAAGAATTAGCTCTCCATTGTGTGTCTTGTGCACCACATTTACTCCAGCATTCTTTGACATTTACCATGTCACATTGTTTACTCATCAAAGGAGGAACAACGAATTGCTGACTGATACTTGGTATCTCCAGAACTAGCTCTCCATTGTGTGTCTTGTGCATCACATTTACTCGAGTATTCTTGGAAATTTGCCATGTCACATTGTTTACTCATCAAAGGAGGAACAAGGAATTGCTGACTGATACTTGCTATCTCCAGAATTAGCTTTCCATTATGTGTCTTGTGCACCACATTCACTCCAACATTCTTTGACATCTACCATGTCACATTGTTTACTCATCAAACAAACATATTATTCTTAGGGTATATCTAAACTGATCATTCGAACAAATGAACTGAAATTGCACTCTTCTGTTCGTTCGGATGAGTACATTCGTCTGAACGAACTGAAATTACACTGATCAGTTCGTTCGGACGAGTGTATTTGTCCGAACAAACTGAAAATGAATTGACAGTTCATTCGGATGATGAAACACGAAGGGATAGAATGGTAATTTCACTCGATTTTTTGAAATCGAGTGTGTAGAGTCAAAAAAACTAGGTGTCTATATGGGACGCCTTTTTTTGCCATGAATTAATTTCTAAAAAGAAACTCTTTCTTAAGAACAGTGAACATTAGATGTCATGTTAACATTTAATCAAACAGTTGGCATGCAGTGTAGCTCCGTAGGCAAACGATATAAGATATATTTATAGTAGTACATGAATCATGCAAAGGTTCGGATTTGAATAAAAAAATCTTTAAGTGGGCGTTACTCTATAACGTCATGTATATAAATTTGTGATGATACTACATTTAAATAATGAAAACTTTAGCATCACAGTATAAAATTCTAGAATTTAAACCTTTACAGATTTAAATATAAGAAAGATGAAATAATAGCTCAAAATTCAAATTTCCAATTATAATTGGAATAGAAAATCTTATTTAAGATTCATCTAAAGATTAAATTGAAAATTGAGCTTAATTAAATTAAGACATTTCAAATTCAACAGCAAACTTTTATATGATTCTATCATAACGATAAGAATTTACACCTTTGTGAAAGTATTTTATATGTGAAAAATCTGTACAAAAGAAATAACACAATCGATGAATTAAATAAAATTTAAAATGACAAGAGTGCTTAGAGTAAAACACAGAGAGAGTGTATATAGATTGGCATAAATTAGAATTGTATTGCTATAGAAAACTAAAGCCTTTATATAAAGGATTTACACGATAATAAATTTAAATAGCTTAAACACGTACAAGTTAGGGGCACCCAAACTATATTATATCAAGAATCCTACACATCCTTAAGCATCAATCCTCAAATGAAACATTACTAATAAAATATCTTTCAACAATAAACATTGAGAAAAAAACTAAAAAGAAAAGCTTAAAAAATATTCAGAGTCATGAGTTCCTTGTAGATTGCAAATTAAAGAGAGAAATCACTATTTTCATGCCCGGTCTTTGATTTATTAAGCATCTTTCAGAATTTGATTGATTCGATGGATGTCGGAATTAGTGCGTCTCTTTTGTATTCAACAAGCATGTTAGACCAAACCCCATTGCTAAATCCCACACCACACCTTTCTTTCGTGGTGGATTCGACCACTTTAAATTATTTCATTTTATGTGCCCTAAGCCCACCAACTTTTTTTATTAGACTGGTGACTGTTGACTGGTGAAAGGAGACGTGGAGAAAAGCACTCCCTTGGCAAAAAAACACTCCTTACTTTGGCATAAGAAGAGTGAACTTTAGATGTTAGCCTCTCACATTTAATCACACACATGAAAACGAGATGTGGAGAAAAGCACTCCTTTGGCAAAAAACACTGCTTACTTTGCCATAAGAAGAGTGAACTTTAGATGGTAGCCTCTCACATTTAATCAAACACTTGATATGCAATCTAGATCTATAAGTGGACTTTATGCTAGAAGGTGATGTATCTAAATTTGGCATATAGTCCTACATTTAGGTAATGAAAAGTTAAGAATCACAATATAAAATTTTAGAATTTAAACTTTTACAAATTCAAATATGAAAATTTCCATATATGCTAGAACACTAGTGAATATTGACCTTAGAAAGAGGGTGAATAGGGCAATTACCAAATTTGATGGCCTTTAAAAATTTCTTGATTAATCAAATAATTTGTAGCAAATTAAAGTAGATTAATCAAGTGTGTGATAAAAGAGTGTGTCAATTTAAAAGAGCAATCAAATAAATAATGTCAATTTAAAAGAGCAATCACATAAATAAAAACCAAACACCCACAACACAAGATTTATACTCGTTCGGTTTAAACAAACTTACATCCATTGTTGGACTCACCCAACCTTGGGCTATCCCAAATACACTATGTGGGAGATTAAACCCTCACGAATAGAATAGGACTTCCACCTATCTAATTGATTGTGAATTTCATCCAATTGCCTAAGATTTATGAAAGGTTCGACCTAACCTTGGTCTACATCCTTATCTCTCTATTTTTATAGTAGCTCAAACACCTTGATTTAATCCACTTCACAATCAAGATTTGAAAATAAAGTGAAGCCTAAGAAGCACTTGCCTTTTGATAGCTCAAACGTTTAGATGTGTGCTTTTTCAAGATGTCCTTCCCAATGTGATGTCGACAATGTTGAAGATGTGCCTTGTGTATGCCCAATCACAATCCTTGTGTAAGGTCTCTAGGATTTAAGATACACCAATTATTATCCTAGATGGTTTTCTCCCTCTCTTTCTCTTAATCTCAATCAAGATGATTGGATTGTAAATGATTCACCTAAGTAAAGTGCTTAGAGAGGAGTGGGGAGAGGTTGGGATACCTGGAATGTCTTGAGATTTTACTCTAATAAAAAACTCCAACTCCATTATAAAAAAAAAAACCGGAGTTTATATAGGGAGCTAGAAATTTTCTGGACTTACAACGGGCGATTGCTCATGCACATGTGATTGATCGTGCATTTAACTTAGCTGTTGTAATGTGACCGTTGCGCATTAATTGTTTTCCAACGGATAGGAAAAGGTCACAGACGATTGATTGTCTCTCACGATTGATCATGAGAATTCATGGGTGCTTGATCATGGGGTGGCGATCGTATCGACCTGAAGCTATTTTGTTTTGATAGTGCTTTGTTAAGACAAGCCTTATCCAGACTCAGGGGGATTGGTCGTGCACCCGATGTGTCGGCCCTGTCCACACGATTGATTGTGCAGTCGATTTATCGTATATGATCAAGATTTCAACATGTTTTAAGTCTAGCCTTGTCCCATCTCAGCGATAGATCGCCGACACGATTGTTTCGTCAATGTTCAAGACAATCAATCGTGGCCACAAATGTATCGTCCTGAGATCACTAGTGTTTTGATAGTTTATTCCAACCAGAACCTTCTATTTTCCATAAGATTGATCGCAGACTAACTATTGATTGTCCTCTATCAGTGCGATTGATCACAAGACACAATGTGTCGGCATACTAGTAAAATCAATGGTTTTCATATTTTCAAGTTCGGTTCCATTGGTTCTGATTTGGTGTCAAACACACAGTAGACTTTTTATAATTATCCAGATTTGAGTACTAAGCCTAGACAAGGTCATCATATGGTGTTGGGTTCCACCTAAAGTCATCTATGGCCATTTTACCTTTGTGATTGCCATACACATAGTGATGCTTGAATCTTGCAATTGATCTTCTTTCTTTGAGCTCTGGATTCAATATCCATCACTCTTTAAGTCCTATTCATAGATTCAACCTTCCGAGACAATGTTTCACCTAAGTCATGTAATTGACAAATAGGTGACTCAGCAAGCAGGGGCACTGACTATCTCCCCCTTTGTTAATTTCCATGACAAAACACCTAGAAGCTAATGAATAAAGACTCGATGACATAACCCAACCCAATATATATTTGAATACAAATATTATACCAATTAAAAGTACATATTCAAATGAAAAAATCCTAGACACTATGCTTCACATGCTTTCTTCAATGGTTAGCTTGCAATCTCTATTGTGATCCTATACATGTACCCGTATGCACAAACAATGCAAGCAATGGTGGAAGCATAGGTCTTCCCCTCAATTATCAGTCACATACATAGTAATATAACCAATATTACTCCCCCTTAGTGTATGGACTAAAAACCCCTTTAGTCTTAATTAAACTCCCTCTTAATCATAGACAATCTTCCTTAAAGATCTTCTCCCCTTAAGATCTTTTAGCTTCTCCTTCTAACCTTAGAACAAGCTTCTAAATTATCCCTCAAAGCTTACTTCAAGTTTCAAAACTGCTCCCCCTTTTTGTCATAAATTGACAAAGGGCATATAAGCACTAATATACTACATTTAGTTTGCTTCACCATGTAATACCCTCACCCAAAATTAGGACTAATTATGTTATTTGTGTTAATTAATTGTGTTTGACCTATTAATCATGAATATTACAGTTAGGGCTTTGTGAAAAGTCTAGGATCGGCCCAATCAGAGCTTGATAGCTCGTTGATCCAACTCATTTAAGTTGGAAGGGCAAAATAGTAATTTACCATAGACAGTGTTATTTTATTATAAAATAATTGTTTGATTATTGATTGAGTGAAATTGATTTCTTTATTAGAGATTTAAAATTCCAGAATTTATAAGTGTTTCTATTATATTTTTAATTTTAGAAAAATGTTTTTAGAGCTAAGAAGTAATTATTTAAAGTAATTTTGGAAGTTAGAAAATTCTGAAAAAATAGGTGTTGTTAAATTATGTTCTAACTTGTTGTTTTATGTTTTTATATTTTGAGAATAAAAGGTTTTAAAACCTTTAAATAAATACAATTTAGGTTAAGGGAATAATGTTAAAATGTGATTTTTGCCTAAATCAATTTATTTTAACAAATTACAATTCTCCAAAATTTTATGATAGCTAGAGTTTTTAAAATCCAACATACTGGGTAAGATGGATTAAATTAAACAAATATTTTTATTAGTTAAATATTGAAAATAAATGAAACTGGGCTTATATGCAAATAAGTTTTGAGGGACTAAACTGTAAATATCCAAAATATTAAATCACCAGTGCGCAGCAGGTGACAAGAAGCTGCATGGGCATCGAATCATGCAAGCTGCGATCGTAGCTTGCAGATCGACGTGAGTTCTTCATGGTCCTGCATAGGGCCTACACCTCCCATTTTGTTTTCCTATTTAAACACACCTCCAGCCATGAAATCTTCACACCAAATTTTGAAAGAAAACCAATGCTGCTCCTCTATTCTTCTTCTTCATCGTTAGCTTAAGTGGAAGATTTTCCAGTTGTTAAAACTCTATCCAATTTCAAAAGCGAAGGTACCCTTTAGATTTATTTTTGAATTTTAATTAGTTTAGGATCAAACAAAAGTCAATTTGGTTGAGTTTTGACTCATGAAATCAATTTTAAAGTTTAGTGAAAATCATGGGTTTTCATGTGTTTTACTGATTTTCCACTGAAAATCTGATGGTTTTCATTGTTGTTAATTATTTAATCTGTTTTGAAATTAAACTAGACTGTTACAAGGACACATCTGACTAGAGAGATGTGAAAAACGAACTCAAAAAATCCACTATTTTTGGATTCTTATTTCATGTTCACTATCCCGTCACTGCTCTGCTGCAGGTGATAGAGGAAGAAGATGACTCTCGGAAGATCTGAGAATCGGCCTTCGGAAGTCCGAACTTCTGTTCGGGGTTCCGAAGCGCTCTAAGGCCAAGTATTTTTTCTGCCTCTGCTGTACAGATCATGATGTTTCGAGAACTCATCGGACGTTCCGAACAGCTCAGAAGTTCCGAGAAGACCTCAGCAGGTCCTGAAGTAGACCGAGACTTATGATTTCTAATTTTTTGTTTTTCTGATTCGGAAGTAGGCTCGGATGTTCCGAGACCAGAACTTCGGAAGTTCCGAAGGATCTGTAAAGACTCAGAGTATAGGTAGTGGTTTGGGAGTTCGAAGCGACAATACCTGGTTCCGAGGCAAGTTCCGAGGAGCCCAGAGCATGTTTTGGAAATTTAGTCTAAGTTAAGATTCCATGTTAACTTTAGACCCTAGGTTTTGATGTGATGTTTATACCAATTTGATAATTAAAATTGATACTAACTCTTTCATTTGTATTATTATACAAACCTACATTATGTATTCACTTACGGGTCGATACTCTCTATCTGTGGCGCAGTGGAAACGCAGGTCGATAGCTATCAGTATCTGAACGATTAACTTCGTCGCTCGGAAGAAAGGAAGGGTTCGGGCACTGAGTGATCTCTAGGCCTAACTCAATATATGAGTAGTGGCCTGAGCATCTTATATCTCTAGGCCTAACTCAATATGTTTCCATGGTCATTTGCAAAAGACAATATGTGTAGTGGCCTAAGCACCTTATTAGATTGATGATTATTGTAATTAAAAAAGGATAGTAACCCATTTAAGAGACTCATATCCCTTTCCTTTGGAGTTTTTTTTCAAAAAATAGGACAGAAGGATTTGAAATACTATGAATGTATGTTGTACTGTCTATGAATATTTATAATTGATTATGAATGTATATTCATTGTATTTCTATTTGTGTAACAGATACCCGGGATACTCTATATTTTACGGTGAGGAAACTTAATAATACCAGATCGGTAAATCAAGTTTTGTAAACCTAGATCTAATACAATGAGTGGTTTCATGGATATTACATTATATGGAAAACACCAAATAGGCCAGAATACAAGACTTGACACTGCTTCTATGTGAGGGATGAAAATTGGTTTTAACTGTTAGAACGGAAGCATAATACAGCGTCAGGAAGTCGAGGTCTACTAGTCTATAAACGAAGATTGAACCCATTTACATGCCTATACTTGATATATATTGCTAAGATAGGTTCATATTGTTATAATGATATTTATCATGCATGGTATTGTGATTGATGATGATATTCTCCGATGTGAGAACTTGAGCATTATGTTATGATGAGGGATTGAAGTATGAAGTTGATATTGTTGATGAAATGCTTCGATATGAGAACTTGAGCATCATGTTATGATGAGAGACTGAAGTATGAAGTAGATACTATTGATAAAAAGCTCCGATGTGAGAACATGCGCATTTATGGTACTGATACTGCCTCTACGAACACTCAACTGCTGAACTATTATCGGCCCAGGTGTGTCGATTACCAGCCCAGGTGTGTCAGTTTGCATTTACTGGCCCAGGTGTGTCAGTTGCTGGCCCAGGTGTGTTAGTACCGTCCCAGGTGTGTCGGAGATGTTCTTGCAAGATGCTGCATTTTGACCGTGTCGGGACTTAATGCATTTATAGTCAGTGTAGTATTTTGGTGTTATGGTAGCATGACAGTATCACAGATGATTTGAAATATTAGTATAATAGACCAGTTATGATTTCAAGTATGATAAATGATATGCAAAACCATTAGGCAATGGGATGGCAGTGGTATGACAATGGTACATCAGTGTTATGACAACGTTATGACAGTGGTATGGCAGTGGTATGATAGTAGTATGGCACTGAGATGACAGTGATGGCGACTTGATAAATTGGTATAGTAGACCAAGTATGAATTTAGGTAAGATAAATTGTAAATGAGACCATTTATGGTAAATTGGTAAGTATGGTAAAGTAGACCATTCATGAGTAGATAACTGTGATTTTAAAATCGTAAGAGTAGACCATTATTGTTGTTATGATTAGACTGCATTGTTTAACCTGTACATGTTGATGAATGTATTATTTTAAGATCTCTTAAGTGGGCTTGGAGCTCACATCCCTTACATTGTAGGGTTGGCGCCTGAGGAGGAGGAACCTCCACCGCTGATTTAGGATGAGAAAGCCTTTTCAGTCAATCGTATTTCCCAATGATGGAAAATATGTTTGTTACATCTATTTGCATGCAAATGATGTTATGTTGATTTTAGTACAGTCTGTGGTACTATAAATCTAAGCATGTGTAAATTGCTATATTTTCGTTCATAACTCTGATCGAATAAATGAAGATGTTAGTTTGTTGAAATATGTATTTGTATATGGGAACATATGGTACATGTTTAAGTCCACGTGAGAAGAGCACGTGTGACATTTTCTATGATGGACTTTTTGACAAATTTGAAGATCCAACCCAGCTATGATGTTAGTTGATGGGAGATTGTAAAAAAAAAAAATTTAATAACGTTCCGGGCCCACTATCGGGTCATAGCGTTACACAACAAGTCTCAATTGTTGGACTAAGAGAAGATGGAGAAGGAGGGGCAATGGTCACATGCATTTTCAAGAATGCATATGAGAAGATGGAGAAGGAGGGGCAATTGTTGAAAACATAAGTTATGCATGCAAGAGGAGGGACTCACTCATACAAGGAATTTTCCATTAGAAGAACATATGAGTGAAAACATCATTAACTAAACAAGAATTGTAATTAGGCACATAGTTCATGAAAAAATGAGATGATGCAAAAACATATACCTATAAGAGCACAATTGCATCAACCATGAACATTCAACAAGATATATACCAATAATGAGTCTATGAATGAACAAACTTATCCTTGGAAATCCATTATACACGTGGGAGCTTGCTTCTTCCCTTAATCAAGGTGTTCTCTCCTTTGCTCAATAAATTTGAGAACACAATGCACCAAGTGCATTAACATTTGGACGACATAACCATGTTGGCTTTCATTACCAAAAATCCATTTCATTTTAAGATTCACCTTTAACTGTTGAAAGCCACAACATAGATGCATACAATAGGTTGCTTTCAAACCTTATGAGACATTTTCCAAAATACATTTGAAGGTCTAAATCATGAATGCAGACCAAAAAATATTTTTGGAGAAATGATGATTTTCCTTATTTGAATATTTCTCCAAAACACATTTCCAATGTCAAAATGAGTTTCCAAGATAGTGCATTAGACAAGGGCATTGGAAAAAAAAAACATCCCTATAAGATTTGCAAATTGAGGGACAAAAAGTGTGTGATTGTGATGCATGTAAGTCCACAAGACAAACAAGTTTTGTATACCACCTTTGAATGCCAATGTAAATCCATACATTCACACAATTTTGTGTCATTTGAAGATTCAAACAATTTTACAAATACATGCACAAAGACTTAGATCTTGGATCACTATACCATAATAAGTCCAATCTTGAAATTTTTTATCCAATCCAATCCAATAACCTTGGGCATTTTAATTTACCAATTTAAAAGTCCAATGCCCATGTGTGATGTCATATGATAGAGAATAGGAATGAAAACCAAAAGCACACAACATGCAATCATTTCTCAAGAATATACCAATAAAGAGTATAAAAATCAAGTATGAGAGATATATGGCATGCAAAAATATACACCAATGAAAAGAAGTCATGACATGCCATATCAAACAAACACTTGCAAAGAACTTTTTCAAATGCACCTTGATATACCAATAAGAAACAGTGCAAATGAGAAATGATCTCCATGTAAAACATACAAGTGTTTGCCAAAGGTTACTCACATGCTTGCTAACATTTTTACCATTCTTTCATAAATACTCCAATGAGGTTCAAAAACATATAATAGAATGGTACATGAATGAATTACCAATGAACAATATTTGATCACATATTGATCAACAAGTACCATTCACAAGCAAGGGGCAAGTTCCATTAAACAAAAGATTCGCAAATTTTGTAATTTGGAATGAAACACGCTATATATGTGCACATGATCATCTCACAAAAAAGATTTTACCAATTAAAAATAGAGACGAAACCAAGAGATGCAAGCACATACAAGAGAGATATATGAGGCAATGCACAACATCATTCATTCCAAAATTGTACACCTAATTGAGAACAAGGAATGAGATGAAACATGATATATTCCAAAAATTAAAGCATTTAAGTACAAGCCACCAAGAAAACATACATTCCATAATAAAATACACCAATTTAGAAACATGGAATGAAACACAAATTAGTAGAGGGGTTTTCTAACCAAATTCTTTTGAGCACTGGAGATACATCGTCGTAGCCGATTGGTCGTCGTCGATCCATCGCCAATGGCGATCAGTTGCCATGGCAGGACATATTTTTCCTTTTAAAAACTTTTTCAATTTGAAATCACCCTCTTGATTTTAAAAACCATGTGGGGCATATGATAAACATGATTCTACCAACTAAAAACATATATGCCACACAAGAATCTTGCATAAATTCAACCCACAAAACATACACCAATAGTGAACATGGAAAGAAAGCAAGATACACACTAAGATTCCAAAACATGTTTAAAATGTGTTAACCATATATAAAGCATAACACATCTGAGCTAAATACTATAGGACTTGGAATCTAAGTACACACATGTATGACTCATCAAGCTTGATAAATACTATAGCCAGGAAAAGTATAATCAATTGCTTGAAAGAGTCAAGTGTTCCAAGCCACAACCCATGGTTGTTTGAACTTACTTATACAAATATTGAATTCAACTACAATTGGTCTAGAAATACAACAATTTGGCTCAAGTTTTAGACTAATATTGGGCATCAATAAGGTCCTATCCCATGGGGATCCATATGAAATTTTGATCTAGACATTTCCTCTCAAATCCTTAGAATTTGGGCAATTTGATTCTACCAATTTGAACATTTGGCCCAATTCCAGAGGTTTGAGATAAGACTCTCCTTTTGATGTTCCTATTCATAGAATGAGGAGGTCTTAACCTATTTTTAATTGATTTTCTATTGTAGAGTCGATGCATGGTATCAGGTGCAAAGTGTTTCTTAGGAATATTCACAAATTGATTTAACTTATTTTTCCATAGGATCACTTGCAAAGCAATGTTAAAAAAAGATAATTTAAAAAATAATATAACCAGTTGGACCCCAAGTTCAAAATCATTTGACAGAGGATATTGTGGATGTCATCCATAAGATCCATGACAAGAAAATCAAGCAAAAGTGGATGATTGCCTAACAATTATATCCGACACTCTCAATGCATTTTGTGTGTTCTCTGTCACATTTTCGTTTAGAGTTAAGGCAATTGTCTTCAAAAGGATTCTCGTTGCAAAATTGATCTCAACCTTAAACGTTTTCAAAAAAATGGATCTAGGTTTACATGATTCTCAAATATTCACCTTAACATTAACTGTGTATAGAACCACGACTGTAAATAAGAGAAGCATACACTTAGTGACAAAAGAAATGTTCATCACCAATTAATGAAAGGATAATCCCATTTTCACCTAGGATCATTTCCAAAGCAATGTTAAAGAAGACAATTTTAAAAATAATATTTCCAGTTGGGCCCTAAGTTCAAAATCATTTGACACAGCATATTGTGGATGTCATCCATAAGATCCGTGACAAGAAAATCAAGCAAATGTGGATGATTGCCTAAGAATTATATCTAGCACTTTGAATGCATCGTGTGTGTTCTGTGACACATTTTCCTTCAGAGCTAAAGCAATTGTCTTCAAAGGGATTCTCGCTGCAAAATTGATCTCAACCTTAAATGTTTTCAAAAAAATGGATCTAGGTTTACATGATTCTCAAATATTTACCTTAACATTAACTTTGTACAGAACCATGACTGTAAACAAGATAAGCATACACTTAGTGACAAAAGCAATGTTAATCACCAATTAATGGAAGGATAATCCCATTTTACATTAGGATCACTTTCAAAGAAATGTTAAAGAAGACGATTTTAAAAATAATATTTCTAGTTGGACCCCAAGCTCAAAATCATTTGACAGAGCATATTGTGGTTGTCCTCCATAAGATCTATGAAAAGAAAATCAAGTAAAAGTGGATGATTGCCTAAGAATTATATATAGCATTCTCAATGCATCTTGTGTGTTCTTTGACGCATTTCCGATCAGAGCTAAGGCAATTGTCTTCAAAGGGATTCTCGTTGCAAAATTGATCTCAACCTTAAACTTTAAAAAAAAAATGGATCTAGGTTTACATGATTCTCAAATATTTACCTTAACATTAACTGTGTACGGAACCACGACTGTAAACAAGAGAAGCATACACTTAGTGATAAAAGAAATGTTAATCACCAATTAATGGAATGATAATCCCATTTTCACCCTATGATCATTTGCAAAGCAATGTTAAAGAAAACGATTTTAAAAATAATATTTCCAGTAGGACCCCAAGTTCAAAATTGAAAGTACCATTTACACAGGTGCTAGAACAACCTACTTGACCCTAGAGGGGGAGGAGGGGAGAGGGGGAGAGGAGGGAGGGGGGGGGGGGGGGGGGGGGGGGGGGGGGGGGGCGGGGTGTGGGGGGACCTTTTTGAATTTACTTGATTGGTTAATTTAAATGCAACGGAAACAACAATTAAGAGTGTGTGTGTTAGCAATTGTGATTAAAAACAATCAACACAAGAGTTTGGCTCTAACACCACAAACACAAGGACACAAAATATATGGTGGTTCGGTTCGCCAAACTACATCCACTGTTAGGACTCACTCAACCTTAAGCTATCCCCAGATTCACTATGTGGGGACTTACGCCCTCACGATTAGAGTAGGAATTCCATCTCAATCAATCGGCTGGGACTTTCACCTACTACTGCGCCAGAGACGACGCTTTAGAGTATTTTTATAGTGGTTCCAGGGTACCTCCCTTTAATTCACTCTTAAGTTACAGGTTTTTAAAAAGAAAATTAAAAGCCAAGAAGCACTTGCCTTAAAGCTCTTTCTCACTGATGTGTGCTTTTTGAAGATCCCACCAGAGTTGTGTCGACGATCTTTCTTCCAATCGTCGTGTAGCAATCACAATCTGTGGGTGACAAGGAAGCCTGGCTAAACCAAAGCTTTCCTAGTTTATATCTTTCTCACTTGCAAACTTAATCCGAAGATTAGTTGTTTATGATTTTTCTCTCCTCCTCTCTTTCTCACTTGCAAACACAATCCGAAGATTGGTTGTTTATGATCTTTGTCTCAAGAGTGTTGATCTTTCTTTAGAGTATATAACTCTTTTTAAGCTGAAGGAAGATAGTAAAATGATCACACAATACTCATATTTATAGAGGAGTTTTAACGATCATATTGACTGTCCAGGACCGACAGGTCAATGGCAACAATGGGTCAGTGTTCATATTTATTACCGTTCAACCACCCGACCATTACGCATTAAATTCGCCCTCAATGACATTATCACTTCCCGGCCGACATGTCGTTGTCACCGATGAGTTAACACTTATGGCATCGAGGAGTCGGTCCATACAAAAGGCTCGTTTTGGTGCAAAAACATGCTTGACAGTAGTTTCCACTTTGAAAACCTGTTATCGAGAACGACCTGTTGCCCTTTGCCCATGGGTTATTCCTATATCTCTCGATCGGTCTTTGCTTTCCGATATATCTGTTTTATCGAGAGCCCTTATATATTCACAGTCCAAAACTTATAAGTTTTATACCAAGAAGTCATTGACCACGAGGGGTTGTTTAAATTCATCACCGATGGGTCGGTGTATACGAGACTCTCGGTCAGAGGTATTTCCAGAATGACAGTTTTAGTTTCCAGAGCCAATGTCAATCTGACCGACTAGTCTTTGACCACGATGGATCGATCCTGACTACACTGAGAGGTCAGTGAGATAAATTGGTCGTGCTGACAGTGAACATAATTCATGTTTCCAAGTTCACCTCCAATTCACTGTACATCATCCTCTATAGGCATTTTATGTTTATTACCAACATATACAACTAAGCCTAGTCGTCTTTCAAGTGTGGGTTCCACCTAGGGTCATCTATGGCCTTATACCTGTTCTTGTGATTGCCATGACGACGGGCATTGAGCTTGGTGGAGCATGATCTTTTTCCTCGATCATCTTGAGACTTCAAGCTTCTTGGCAAGTGCTTCTACCCTAGTCATGTAATTGAAAAACAGGGACTCAGTCAAGCTGGGGCACTAACAATCTTCCCCTTTGTCATTTACATGATAAAACCTAGAATTTAAGCCAATTACATGTCCACCCTTTATTACAACACAATTGAATACAAAACATTACATCAATTACATGTATATTCAAATGGATTAACAAGACTATGGTCTTCATATTCTTGCTCAGCTTGCTTCATTCTTATTTTGCTGTTTCAGCACAGAAAGCAAGCAACACTAGACAATCATTAGATGGGTTAGTCCAAACCATGAAACATCCATGGACTAAATATGATTTTCTTCCCCATACACAAATGAATTGCTAGGATTCCCCCAATCTCCTTGAGCTTCCCAGCTCCAAGCTTGTACTACTTTCTCCTCTATTTTGTTATTCAATTGACAAGGAGTTTGTAGGCATGCACCAAGATTAAGCACTTCCCCATGCTTCTTGCGTTGGTGCTGGACTGAGGTCTATTCCAACTCAGGTTCTCCCCCGTGGTTCAGTGCACACTTTTTGTGCAACAAGGTCTGTATGCCTTCGCACGAGCTGATTTCCAGCATATTGCTTCATGGGTTAAGCTAATGTCCCTAGCTTTTTCGAGTCTCCTCCCCCATTCAACAAGCAATTTTTCTTAGATTTTTCTTCTTTGCTCCCCCACAAACTTAACTTCCCCTAAGTTGATTTCTCTTCATGCTTTCAAGCTTGCATTCACCTTCCTCCACAAACTATCATGACCAGTGACAACAGCTAATTAGCACATATTTTGTGCTCCCCCATACTCCAAGTATATGTGTAGCATCACATCTAGAATCCTTATCTCCCAAACATGCCAATACAAAAGCAATTTATTCAAACATGCATGTTAGTATATCATACACAAGAGATAAATGACATATATATACAACAATACACATATCATACTAAACCAAACCATATCATTGCATTTGACAACAAAATGTGCATTTGAGTACATATGGTGGTTGCTAAGGGGGATACTATGGGTGCTTAGACAAAATAACAAAAGTATAGTTTTTTCTAAAAACTATCCTAAGTAGAGCCGTCCTGAGGTTGTGCAAGAGGAGGAGGAGATGGAGTATTTGGAACTCGGTCGGAGAAGGAGGTAGTAGCAACAAGATCCTGGACTGTAATCCTCAATCTATCCAGGATCTCTCAATGAAGTCAATCATTTTTTCTAGTCTGAAGCCTTGTTGTTCAGACTGTCATTCACTTGATGAGGGTATTCATATTCTTTTTTCTTTTCCTCATCAGAATCTCCCCTAAGGTCCTCAGACCGACGACTGTCCTCCTCACTGGTGTCGTCAGAAATATCAACATGGTCTTCATGACCAGTTCGAGGACCATACCCATCTTCTGTTTCTTATCCCATTCCTTCACGTCGATTTTCGACGAAGATGACACCTTTCTCAACAATGGACTCTTCTTCCACATCTACTTGGGGTTCGTGTTCTTTTTTAATATAAGTGGGATTTTCAGAGCTTGAGCGAAGGTAGGAACAAGAAGCTGACCTTTCGGCCCTTTTGGCCCATCGACTAGCACGACTGGATTCTCCTCGTTCGATAGTGATTTTGGGATGTGACTGAGCTGCCATTTTCCTAGGTATGGTTTTTCTTGGAGGAGATCCTCAAGCACTAGTTCGAAGAAAGATAAGACGAAACCTAAGCTTTACTCGATCTACGAAAATCACAAAAATGGTGATTTTCAGGCTTATTGAGACTTGAGGAATGAAAGCCCTATGATTTTCCTGCAAGAAATCACTCCGAGAGGTTCTATCGACTGGTCTAGGGCACAAGAGGAGAATGAGGGACCACAGACCTTCGCGGGAGGGGAGATAGCAAATTCGAAAGTATTGTCGCTTTCGCAAAAAATGACCCCTTTTTATTTTAACTTTCTGTCTCGCTGATATGTCGGTTCCATCGACAGCTTGACTTTTTCCCCATTTTTAACAGTGCATTGATTTCGTACAGTAACGACATGTCTGTCACTCCGACATGTCGACAATATCGAGAGGTTCAGATTGCAGAGCAATCATCCTTTATTTGTGCAACTTTACATAGATCCTAATCTAAGCACGGAAAACATATATTCATACACACATGTGCCAAACAAACTTTCGTCCAAACATGCACATACACAACAATTCTCATTCAAAACTTATATTTTTCAAAAACGCTTTGAATGGAATGTATGGCTTTCCCAGTAGAATACGCATTATATCCAGGAAGAGGACATTCTAGACTTGTATGTGGCCAGCTCCTTTCTTCATGTCATAACATTTTTCTGCTAAGTGAACTCACATGGTCTCTTGTGAGTTCAATTGTAGTGGTCTAACATATGGAAGTGAACTTTAAACTACAACAAAACATGATTCATGGTCTATCTCCTACGTACAAAGATTGTGGCATTTGGTGTTGCATATACACCCCTACGATCGTACCTTTGATGACCAAACCTTTGATTCATCAACTCTCTTAAGATATGATTCATTTGTCTTAGCAGAGAGTCTTGCCTTATGTCCACCTTCCTTGGATTTCTGTTAGGATTAGGTGTTGGTGGATATTTTTTAAGCTTAGTCTTTTCTTGATTTTGCATTCATGCTTTGTTTTCGATGTATTTCTTTAGATGATATCAATTTCCTTTGAAATGTCCATCTTTCTAACAGAAATTGCACTTACCCGTTGAAGAGAGAGAGATATCTATTTTCCTGAGCTCCTCATAGTTCATAGGTACGTTGGTGGATGAAACACCATGTAACACCCCGCCCTTTTCACTCTAATTTTCAGAGTTTATTTTTTTTTAAATATAATAATCAAGTGATCGGGGCGGAGTGTCACGATGCGAGTTAAGTTTGGACTTCTAAAGTCCGACCCTTAACTGGCCAAACCCATGTGTGTATGGATTACGTCCATAAGGATGATCCACACATGGTACAAATAAAACTTGCGGAATTAACTTAATCTTAATCTAACTGAGGTTATAATAGAACCTATGACTATTCCAATTTTCCATTCTTAGATAGAAAAGTACACAACTTATTCTCCAAAATTACTAAATAATATTAATCTACCATTCAATCCAACCATCTAAAATAAACCAATCCATAGCATCTACTTAACTACTTATTACATGCCAACAAATCTAGTTACCAAATTACATTGTCCAACTAATTCAAATAACAAATCCATAAGTAGTCCATTCAAGTCCATTCAAAGTGCCCAAGCTCCTATGCTTGGTTTTCTTTTCGATCCACGTTCTTCCCTTTCCCTGCGTCATCCACTAAGGATATAGATAGGGCGTTAGATCAACGCGCCTAGTAGTGTTTCCGAATAGGTCTACCACATGGTTAGTCAAAAACATGCAATAGTATAATAATAATACATGTGTGACAAAATTCCATAAAAACATGCTATGAATGAAATGGACATGTAATGAGTCCCACCCATCACCATTCAACATAGCCATCACTTGACGGGATTCTCATCGTCAAGGTAACCCACAATGGTCTTTCGAAAGCCCCGACAGAGTGTAGCCTCCGGATTCCTCCTGATGGGATTCTCATCATCAGGGTACCTCACAGTGGCCTTTCGGACGCCCCGACGGAGTGTGGCCTCCGGTTACAACACCATCATCCCATGCCATGCATGAGATGTCTATGCAAACATGTCATTTAGAAACATAACTTTACAATCATATAAGTTATCGAAATCAACATAAAACAGCATATGAAATTGTGGTTACAATAAAGGTAGGAAACCTACACTAGATTACTTTGTTTGACCCTTCCTTTGAACCATCTTCCGATCACGACTTGTACACCGTTCTAGAAATCCAAATACCCTATGTACATAGCAGCAAGTTAATCATTTGACCATATGATTCTAATTTGATCTAAATCCCAAAAATCCACTTTGTGGGGTTCGGCCATACCCCATGGCCGAACCTCACCCATTTAAAACTTTGGTCTCTTTTATTTTACTCCATAAACATTCAAACAACCAAATCCTCCAAATAAACCTTGGTAGGGTTCGGCCATACTACATGGTCGAACCTTACCACCTTGGGTTTTGGCTCATAAGTCCATTCTTTTGATCATTTCATCTTTTCATCCATATTTACGATAACGCCACTATACTAACCCTTTGTTTAATTTTGTTTAAAAAAACCAAAGTCCATACCCAAACCACCTTAGTGGGGTTCGGCCATACAACATGGCCGAACCTCACCATTTACTTTGGTCATTTAAACCCTTTAATCATATAACTCATTTGCCCAAATTCATTATGAATGAGTCACCAAGTCCATCAAATGACAATTGGTGGGGTTCGGCCATACAACATGGCCGAACCTCACCATTTACTTTGGTCATTTAAACCCTTTAATCATATAACTCATTTGCCCAAATTCATTATGAATGAGTCACCAAGTCCATCAAATGACAATTGGTGGGGTTCGGCCATACAACATGGCCGAACCTCACCATTTACTTTGGTCATTTAAACCCTTTAATCATATAACTCATTTGCCCAAATTCATTATGAATGAGTAACCAAGTCCATCAAATGACAATTGGTGGGGTTCGGCCATACAACATGGCCGAACCTCACCCTAGAGATTTTAATCCTATGTTCCATCATCCTTCATGTTTAATCACCTTAATACTAAGTCCATAATTGACATAAGAACACCATAACTTTATATGGTTTTTATCTCACAAAACATCATCATTCATCAAATTCTTTCATGGGGTTCGGCCATCCATGGTGGCCGAACCCAATGCTCTAAGTTTCCATCCTTTTCAACCTCATCAACATATTTCAAGCCATTGATAAATTCAGCATAACATGACCTAATTAAAACATGTAAAAATCATCATGGTTTGACATGGTTTTTTGACCTTTAAGAACATCAAACCAATCCACTCTTTTCATGAGGTTCAGCCAACCAAAATGGCCGAACCCAATGATGTATTTTCTTTCCTTTTTAAACAATCTTATTCAAGATTAAATTCCTTGATGTGTTCGGCCAATCCATAGCCCAACACATGACACTCAAAACCATAATTTTAGAACTTTTCAAAGCATTCAATCAATCTAACTTAGCATCCAAAAACAGTCCATGATTTTGTTTTACAAAAAGACCATCCAAATTAACCCATTCTTTTCATGGGGTTCGGCCATCCCAAGTGGCCGAACCCTATAATCCATTTTTTTTATCTCTTTTATGAACTTCCATCTAATATCTAACCCTTGTTAGATTCGGCCATCCAATGGCAGGATCATGATTCTTTATTAAAAATAGTTTATTGAAAACCTACCGTTTCCGCGACTCCTCCAATTGATCTTCACTCCGGCTTGTTCCTTCCCTTTTTGCTGAACTTGTCTTGATGAAAAGGGATCAATCCAAGGACTGATTAAGCAACCAGCTACTGCTCTAATTTTTGGAATGTAGAAAACGACAAAGAGAGAGAGAGAGAGAGAGAGAGAGAGAGAGAGAGAGAGAGACATAATTTTGGCTTTGGATGGGAAACCTTGATGCCAACTCCTTTGCTCAATGTATGCTTTTGTCTTGGTGAAATAAATCAATCAAGGACTGATTTCATATCAGTAACCAGCTGCTGTTCTTGATCTTAGAGAGATGATAACAGTCCAAGGAAGAGAGAGATAGAGAGAGTAAAATGAGAGCCCTTTGTTTAACCAAAACCAGCCCAAGGTTAACCTTGTGTAACTTACCTTACCTTAATCAAAGTTCTTTATGTTACTTGGGGGTTTCATCTATGAGATGAAACACCCCAAGCAACCAACGTCCCTTGTGGGACTTCTATCATTGGAATAAAACTTCCCTCCTCCAAGTGTGAATACACTTTGTAACTCCCATTGGTTTAATATCTATTTTGAATTTGAAATGCCATAATCTATTGTGTGTAACTCCTCCAATCAGCTACCCATTTATTCTCCAACCTTGGAGTTACATGCATGAACTATCAATCCACGTATTGGCTGTCTTTTGAAGACCCAACCCATGAACTCCAAACCATTTCCAACGTGCATACAGTTGGAATTTGAAATAATCCTCTCACCTTTGTAACTCCCATGACGGCAACTTCAATCACTCTATGACTAAATGTTTTATGCTAGAAGTAAACCCCCATGCAGCCAACGTGGGATATTTTTTGAATTTGAAACCCACAAACCTTTTATCTACTCACCTCACTCATTTTGATATTCCACCTATCCCATTTATTTAACTCACCCAACTTAACTCATTTATTTAATTTAACTTAACTAATAACTTCAACTCATTCAAACTCCATCATTCATTTCAACTCAAACCAAACTCAAGCAATTAATAAACTTAAATTAACTAAGCTTGAACTCACTCCATGATTAATCATGCCATTCACGATCCATTGGGTCCCATTTAGCCATTTTGACCCATTTAACGAAATTTGACCTAATTATGATTCTTGACCCGTTTAAGTTCATTTTATCCATTTATTTGTTTTGTAATCAAAACTACTAACCATTGGGTCTTGATTGGACCATTGGCCCAACACTTTACCCATTTAAAAACATATCAAATAAATCACAATGGCAATTCTGTAAATATGAATAAATTCACGTAAATTGATATCTTTGAAATTCCAGGGTGTTACACACCAAGTCCAGACCTATCACCATTTTGTCTACCCACACCAAGGAGCCTTTTAATTCTTTCATCTCCGTGGGTAAACCTATCTTGAAATTGTTCTTTGTGAATTTTTAATTCCCTTGTTTCCAAAGATAGTTTATTAACATCCTTTTCAAGAAGTTTATTGTGATGCCACAAATTTTCGACATCCTTGCAATGAATGGTTATCTCTTCTTGAAGAGTTTTATTACTCTCTTTTAGGTTTGTGTTTTCATTATTAGAGAGTTTCAATTTGGAGAATAGGAGAGATTTTTCTGTTTTTAAATCTTCCACTTGATTAGAGAGGTTCAAACTTTCATTTTTGACTTTGTTGAGTTTTTTAGCAATCCTCTCACTCTCAAGGAACTAAGCTCTGTAGGAAACTTGAAGATCTTCATCATCTTCACTTTAATCATCCTCTGTTACAATTGTGGGTTTTTCACGTTCATCAATGATCGAGGCTAGGAGACCTTTTGACACAACAATTTTTTGTTAGGTCTCCTCATCTGAATCGCTTTCTGATTCGGAATTTTCTACATGGGTCACACCACATTCATAGCCTTCTTTACTTTGTCTGAAGGACATTCATTCATGAAATGTCGTCTCCCCCCCACAGCTGTAACAGGTTTGTTCCTTGACATCCTTTTTCTCTCTCTCTCTCATTTTCCTCTGTTTTCTTCTTGCCTTCTTGGGTAACTTTTACTCAGTTCACGCTTACCCATTCTTCTTGCAAAGTTTTAATAAAAGTTTTTTGGCAAAAATTACCATTTCATCATTTGAGAATTAATCTTCCGAAAAATTTTCTTTTTCTTTTAGGGCAGATTTCAAGGAAATTGACTTATCATTTTGTTGTTCAAAATGTAGTTCATAAGTTTGTAATGAACCAACCAAATCATCAATGTTCATCAAGGACACATCTTTGTTGTCCTCCATGGCCACAACCTTGGGCTTGAATCTTTCCGCAAGTTTCCAGACAATTTTGGTGCATACCTTGTCCTCGGGTATTCCTTCACATAGAGTGTACATTTGATTAACAATGTTGCGGATCTTGGAATAAAAATCCATGAAAACTTCATCCTCTCTCATCTTAATGGTGTCAAACTGATTTTGGAGGATTTGAAGTTTAGACCACTTAACTATTGATGTGTCCTCATGGGTTCTCTCAAGAACTTTCCATGCTTCCGTTGCAGATTTAAAGGTCATGATTCGCCTGTATTCACTATCTGAAACTGCACAATTAAGAGCATTCATTGCTTTCCCATCTGCTGTCTGAGCAGCTTTCTCAGCAGGGGTCCAAGAGGTAAAGAGTTTGGGTGACACAATTGTGAATGAGCCTACAATTTTCTCTTCTATGGGTTCTTCCCATCCAGTCTTTACAATATCCCAAACCGATGAATCAATGGAAATAAAGAAACTGCTCATTTTGGCCTTCCAAGAGGCATAGTTTGATCCATCGAAGTAGGGAGGTTTGGATATTGTATGACTGTCTCCCATGGTGTTCTAACTTTGGATTTAATCGGATGATTAAATCCTTGTAATGAGCACTAGGCTCAGATACCAACTGAAAGTACCCTTTACACGGGTTCTAGAACAACCTGATTGACCTTAGACGGGGATGAGTAGGTCAATCTAAATTCGTTGATCCTTTTTGAATTTACTTGATTGATTAATTTAAATGCAGCGGAAACAACAATCAAGAGTGTGTGTGTTAGCAAATGTGATTAAAAACATTCAACATAGTGTTTGGCTCTAACACCACAAACATAAGGACACAAGATATATAGTGGTTCTGTTCGCCAACCTACATCCATTGTTAGGACTCGCTCAACCTTGAGCTATCCCCAAATTCACTACGTGGGGACTTACACCCTCACAATTAGAATAGGAATTCCACCTCACTAAATCGCTGGGACTTCCACCCACCACTGTGTCAGAGACGACGCTCTAGATTTTTTTATAGTGGTTCCAGGGTACCTCGCTTTAATCTACTCTCGGGTTACAGGTTTTTAAAAAGAAAATTAAAAAGCAAGAATCACTTGCCTTAAAGCTCTTTCTCGCTGATGTGTGCTTCTTGAAGATCCCACCAGAGTTGTGTCGACGCTCCTTCTTCCAGTCGTCGTGTAGCAATCACAATTTGTGGGTGACAAAGAAGCTTGGCTAAACCAAAGTTTTCTTAGTTTATAGCTTTCTCACTTGCAAACTCAATCCGAAGATTGGTTGTTTATGATCTTTCTCTCCTCCTTTCTTTCTCACTTACAAACACAATCCGAAGATTGGTTGTTTATGATCTTTCTCTCAAGAGTGTTGATCGTTCCTTAGAGTGTATAACTCTTTTTAAGCTCAAGGAAGATAGTAAAACAATCACACAATACTCATATTTATAGAGGAGTTTTAACGGTCATATTGACTTTCCAGGACCGACAGGTCGGTGGTACCGATGGGCCGGTGGCACCGATGGGTCGGTGTTCATATTTGCTACCGTTCAACCACCTGACCATTGCGCATTAAATGCACCATCAACGACATTATTACTTCCTAGCCGACATGTCATTGTCGCCGATGGGTCGACACTTATGGCACCGAGGGCTCGGTCCATCTAAGAGGATCGTTTTGGTGCAAAAACATGCTTGACAGTAGTTCCCACTTTGGAAACATGTTACCCAGAACGTCCTGTCACCCTTTGTCGAGGGGTCGGTCTGTATCACTCGATCGGTCTTTGCATGTCGATATTTCTGTTTTATCAAGAGCCCTTATAAGTTCATAGTCCGAAACTTATAAGTTTTATACCAACGAGTCGTTGACCATGAGTGGTCGTTCATGTTCATCACCGATGGGTCGGTGTATACGAGACTCTCGGTCAAAGGTATTTCCAGAATGACAGTTCTAATTTCCGGAACCAATGTCAATCTGGCCGACCAGTCTTTGACCACGATGGGTCGATCCTGACTGCACCGAGAGGTCGGTGAGATAGACTGGTCGTGCGGACAGTGAACATAATTCATGTTTCCAAGTTCACTTCCTATTCACTGTACAACATCCTCTCTTATCATTTTATGTTTATTACCAACATATGCAACTAAGCCTAGTAATCCTCTCTCAGGTGTTGGTTCCACCTAGGGTCATTTATGGCCTTATGCCTATTCTTATGATTGCCATGACGACAGACTTTGAGCTTGATGGATAATGTTTTCTGCCTCGATCATCTTGAGTCGTCAAGCTTCTTGACAAGTGCTTCTACCCGAGTCATGTAATTGACAAATAGGGACTCTGTCAAACCGGGGCACTAACAAAAATATTAAACAGAGCATATTGTGGATGTCATCCACAAGATCCATGACAAGACAATCAAGAAAAGTGGATGATTGCCTAAGAATTATATCCAACACTCTCAATGCATCTTGTGTGTTCTCTGACACATTTTCATTCAGAGCTAAGGCAATTGTCTTCAAAGGGATTCTCGCTGCAATGTTGATAACATCAAGCAATGTTAATGACCAATTGCCCAATGGTGTTGTTGTGGATCTAGCTTTACATAATTCAACTGCTGAGATGTCTGTCAAAGAATTTTGAAAGTTTCATTGGGTGCTAGAACAATGATCGAGATTGTCCCGAGAAGGGAAAGGGAGGGGGAGGGGGGGTGAATAAAACAATCCCCAATTTTTATGGTCTTAACAAATTTCTTGATTAATTAACAAATTTGCAGCAGATTAATAATGTTAATCAAGAGAGGTGGGTTGTGTGATCAAACGTGTTCACAATTACAAGAACAATCACCCAAGTAAAGATCAACACCCACAAGACCAATTTATGTGGGGACTTACACTCTCAAAAATCGAGTGGCACTTCCACCGTACTCAATTGGTTGGGAATTCCACCCACCACGTATGTCAGAGACTACGCTCTAGTGTTTTTTATAGTGGTTCCAGAGCCAAGCCTCCTTAATCCACTTGTCCTAGATTTTGAAAGGTTTGACCAACCCAAGGTCTACTTCCTTATCCCTTTATTTTTTATAGTGGTTCTGGCTTCCTTGCCTTAGTCCACTTCTCAAGATGATTTATAAAATAAAATCACTAAGAAGCACTTGCCTTTGTATGAGCTCACTTGTAGATGCATGCTTCTTGAGGATGCTCTCCTAATGTGGTGTCGACGTTGTAGAAGATGTGCCTTGTGTATGTTGTTGATGTTTTAAATTTGTAATTCTCGCAAGTGCACGAACCATGTATAATATAGCTATTGAGTGTGAGGTCGAACCCAAATGAAAATCTCAAAATATATGAATTAAAATTAAATTTGTATTCCTTTAAAAAGAATTATTTTTAAGAAGTAGAACCTTTATATGAGTCATCTATCTAACTTGGAAAATTAACAAATAAAATGTGTGAATTAATTGTCCTTGATTTAAAATGGTGAATTAAATGATAACCTTAATTATAATCAAAATTACAAGTTATAAGATTAAAATACTACAACTTCCTATATTTAATTTAATGAATTTTGAGAGCGATAGTGATTACAGAGAAATTAAAGAATTAAAGAATTAAAGAATGAATTAAATAATTAAATAATTAAATATTAAATTATACAAGATTTGGGTTAAAACAACTATTGCACAACAAACATGAGAGTTAACATAATTAAAAGGTAAAAAATTCATTTGCATGAAAATAAATGACTGAAATTAAATGTGCAGTAACGGAAAGGTTGGTTGTTTGAAATAAACTGTTCATCACCCAAGATGTGTAAACAAAGTAAATGCCTAGATCTGAAATTCACGTAAAAATCTAAAATATAATTCATATTTATTAATAAAACAAGATTCACAACTTTTAATTTAATTAATCAAAACCTTAGAATGATTCAATTCTTATAATCAAGATCCTAAGAATTGCATACACTCATGTTCAATCAATTAAATAAAAGTTGTGTTCTTGAAATTAAAAATAAAATAATCATTAAAATATTTTATAAATTGGATGCTCAAGTGTTCTAAATGAATGCTTTACTTTATTAAATGAAAGAATTAAAGTAGAAGGCTTTTATAAATTAAATATAAGAACGACAACTTAAAAAGATAAAAACCTACATTCTCACTTGTAAATTTGCATGGTGCTCCTTGTCTTCTTGTCTTTTGCTCCAGCCTTTAGTCCTCTTGAATTCCAAGTCATATTTGAATTTTACCTCTTGGGTAATGGGGTATTTATAGGTTTTGAAAAGAGATGGATGACTTGGATTAAATCAAGGTTTAAGTTGAAAATCAAAGGACTAGATTGGATCTAAATGGGAATGGATGATGGGGATTGGATCTAAATGGGAATGCAGAAGGTATGAAATTCGAATGGATTGGATTGGGATTGAGAAAATCGTGTGGGATACTTGGGGATTGGATGGTGGGGTGTGTTTATATCTTAGGAATGTATCTAGATGGTTTTTAGTCTAAGTACATGGAGAGGTTTTAGGTTGCAAAAATCTTGGGATTATGAGGTGTAAAATGCACATGGAAGCTAGCTTGAACTACAAGTTGTTCATAGCTTAGGGTTTATGAATGGAGGGCTTAGATTAAATGGGTTTTGATCTAATGGCTCTAAGATATTTTTGGTGAAATAATTATATGAATGGGTAGATGGTTGATGGAGGGTTTAGATTCAAAGGTGGATCCTAAATGGATGACAAAATGCATGACCTAAATCTAAGGAAATATGTGTATGTGATGGATGCATGTGGAGGGTCTAGGGTTTCTAAGAGATGAATGAGAGAATGAGACTAGATGACCTAATATCGAATGGCTAAGATGATCAATGCATGAAATGAATGCAAGGATTAATAGGTGATGCATGGATGAACACTAATCTAAGGTTAAGATGATAATGATGATGATGGAGACCTAGATCTAATGATATATGAATTGATGGGTTAGATTTGATGGTGGGTCTAAGGTTTGACCTAATTTGGTATGTGAGATGGAGGGCTAAGATCTAAGATGGAAGTTGGATGGTGTGGATGTGAAGTTGGGTTATGGGTTTTGGACATAGCTAGTTGGGTTGGACTTATGTAAATTCAAACATGGAGCATGGAGTTCATTGGACTTGGGCTTCGGATTTGGATCTAGACCTCAACTCAGGCCCATTTAAATTGGATTTGAAAGCTTGGGCCTTAGTTGGACTGAACTTGCACATTGTCCTGGCCCAATGTATGAAATGAGTATGGGCTTGCATGTGGCTTGGCCCATTGAAGCTTTGTGGAGCATAGCTTAGCCCATTTGAACTGAGTCTTGGCCCATTGACTTAAAATTCAGGCTTTGCCACTTGGATTACAGCTTTTACCCTCTAGAATTAAATAATTATTCAACTACTTTAAATCTCAAAGTTATTAATTAATCAGACTCTCAAAACTGGATTTAGATTAATTAATTTACATGAAAATCGTAGAAAATGACATATTATAATAATTCTAGGTCTTCTCTTTAAAGCTCTAAAGTTGTAATCTTCTGCTGTTTTAAGTTGATTTTCCTGAATTTTCCATTTTTTACTACAAAACTGACAAACTACATTAAATGCATCATTATATACAAAATTGAGGATTAACTGGCCCAATAATCAGGAGTAAAAATGTAAGATCTTAGTGCTCAACATATGCTCAATCACAATCTATGGGAGGTCTATAGGATTTAGATGTGCCAATGGATTCCTGGATCTATTTTTCTTTCTCTCTCTCTCTTAATCACAATAAGGAAGATTGGATATTTGATTCACTAAGTGTAGTGCATAGAGAGGAGGTGGGGAGATGCTTGGGAGTGTATGAGACCTCTAGGAATGCCTTAGAGTATTTTTAGATTCAATGCTCCAACCCAACTCAAAGGAGTTTAAAGTATATATAGGCATACAAATGAATCTCGGGTAAAACGAGGGCAATGGATTGTGCTCACGATGGGTCGTGTATATGACTGTTGCGCTCTAACGGGCAGAAAACGGTAAAAAAATGGTCACCTGCGATTGTTCGATCTCACGATTAGTTGTGCTCACAATCAGTCATGCTGATTGTTTTTCAACAAAAACACTATCAACTATAATGGCCATATATTGGGCTCCTGAACTCCATTTTGAGTGTTCTTGGAATTTATGAAAAGCTCTTTCAATGCTCTATCCAACCATGGTTTACTAGTTGATTACTTCATTTGGTAAAGTGAAAGAGACTCCAAAGTCATGACATTTTGAGACTCAACATTTCTCCCAAGATTTGTTCATGGATGCCCCAAGTCTTTGGTCCATTTCCTCCAGGCACGCTTGTGATTTACCAATGAGTATTCTAAGCCTAGGGAGGTTCTGTGTCACCGATGAGTCAGCATTCATGCTACCAAGGGGTCGATGCATACGAGAGTCTCAGTCTAGGACAACACTTTGCAGACAGAGTTTCAAATCCCGAAACTTGTCCTACACAGAACGATCTGTCGTCCCCACCAAGGGGTCGATCTTGGTACTCTCGATTGGTCTTTCTACTGAAGGGTCTGTGTTCCCGAGAACACCCCTTAGTGTTCTAAGACCCATAACTCACCTTGTTCAGATCGAGGAGTCGATGACCACGATGGGTCGATAAGCTTATCACCGAGGGGTTGTGCATACGAGACTCTCGATCAGAGGCATACTTAGAATGACGGTTCTATGATCCAGAACCTCTGTCAATCTGGTCGACTTGTCTATAACCACGGTGGTTCGATCCTGTCTCCACCAAGGGGTCGGTGAGAACGATTGGCCGTACTGGCAGTGAAACCAAATACATATTTCCAAGTTGGGATCCAATTCACTGTCAAGCAACCGCTAAGCTTGTTTATGTCCATTACCAACATATTTAACTAAGCCTAGGCAAGGTCATCCTAAGGTGTTGGGTTCCTCCTAAACTCATCTATGACCAAATTACCTTTGTGATTGCCATACATAGTGGTGATAAATCCGCGCTTGATCCTCCAATGCTTGAGTTCTTGATTCAATATTCATCACTTGAGTCTTGATCATTGCTTAAACTTCCGAGACAATGTTTCACCTAAGTCATGGAATTGATAAATAGGTTACTCGGCAAGCTGGGGCACTAACAAATTTAAATTCAATGGTAAACAAGAGAAGAGAGACATACACTTAGTGACAAAAGCAATGTTAATCACCATGTAAATTAAAATAGAACATGTTTATTCAAAACACATATAGAAGATATGTATATTTCAAAATAAGAAAATTACAAAATCATCTCCTTTACATGTCATCATCAAAATATGAAAATTACAAAATGAATAGCTATTAGGAGCCAGAAGCTAGTGCAGATGTTTCAGGAGGAGTGGAGCTAGAAGGAGGTGCAGGTGTGGCAGCTACATCCTTAGGAGCAGTGGAGACAAAAGCTGGTGCATGTGTAAAAGCATGTGTGGCAACAACATCCTTAGGTGCAGTGGAGACAGAAGCAAGTGTAAGTGTAAAAGTCAGGTGTAGCAGCAACAACATCTTCTAGAGCAGTGGAGTCAGAAGAAGGTGCAGAAACAAATGCAGATGTAGGACCAGTCGGACGAGAAGTGAGTAGCTCCAATCCGGCAAGTATGTGGAGGTAAATATACTCGTACTCCACCATCTGGCATTGATATTACAGTTGCTAGTATTCCACAATGTTGTGCTACAAGTACAGTCGTTCTCAAATTATCTACAAGAGAAGTCGACATAATATTAACTTTGACTCCATACTATTCATCCTTTCATCATGAACCTGTAAACGTTGATCTATGTGTTCAAATCTCTGATTCATGTTGTCGTTCAGAGCAGAAATGCTGTCTAGAATAAGCATAGTGTTGATTCCAGTATCAGTTTGATGAGGAGTCGGTGCCTCAAGTGCCTCAACCTGAACTTCATTTGCATGTTCTACTTTGGGAAACGACTGGTTGAGTGCATTGTCGAGTCTGAATCCCATTTTCCTCAATCTATAGTCACCAAATCTATCGGTCTTTTTTATAGTTAATTTATCTTTAGGGGGAAGAGGGATTCCCTGTTGTCTAAAGAAGTAAGAAAGAAAAAGACCATATAGAATACTACATTTTTTCGTCTTAAGGCATGCTCGCATGTGATTTATGATGATATGGGAGATGGAGACTTGCTTGTCATTCATGATGCACCAGATGAGAAAAACATTGAACCAGGACACATGGCTACTATGCCCTTTTCTAGGTAAAATATCTTTTTGAAATAATGTAATGGATGATTCATGCATCAAGGGTTAGGTCCGTCATAGTGGGCCTATCTGCTTTGATAATATCAGCGCGCCCACTCATTTGCTTCAAGGTATCCAAAACATTGAAGTCATCATCATCGGTAGGCCATGCATTCGGTGAATACTTTACAATTGTGGACGCAGACAAATCGAACATAGTGTCTAATCTGTCAGCTGAAGTAAAAATTTCATAGCCGCAGACATTGGACTCAATAAATTTTTTATTCCTTATGTTGGCATAAAATTCCCTCACTAATGAAGGATACATATCCTCTTTTATTGCGAAAAAGGAGCCCCAACCAAGTTTTTCAATGTTCTCATGGGTTTTCAATTCAAATGGTGAAAAAAAAAATGTAAGGTCGATGACTTTACCAAAAAAGTAGGGCCGAGAGAACAAATCATCTCTGTACAATGTTGCAGCTTCCTCAGAGACGAAATGGTTAGGATCAAAAGTCGCCCCTTTCCTCTATTTCTTCCCCTTCTTTGAAGGGTTAGATTTTCCCTTCTCTTCGATGTATATCCTTCGATTTGATCTGATGCAATGTGAAGGAGAAGGGTTTGGAGGAGAAGGAAGGAGAGGGAGAAGAGGTTGGATTTGGAAAATGGGTTAGTTCGAATGAAGGTGGGAGAGAAGATAAGGAAGTCCGAACGATTTGGAAAAGTTGAAACCTAATTTGTTCAAATCAATGGTGGAAATGGGGAAAAATGGTTCATTCATTCGGACTTATACTGAGTTTCTCAGTTAAGTTCGGTCGGAAGGTCACTTCTAATCGTTCGAACGAAGTTATATATATATATACACACACACATATATATATACACATATATATATATACACACACACACACACACACACACACACACATATATATATATATATATATTATAACATCGTCTGAATGAACAAGGTTTACACTGAAACGTCCGAACCAAAGAAAAGTGAACTGGATATGCGTTCGGACGATGAGACCGGGTTTCGGACTTTTTTTAAAAGTGAAGGACAAAATGATAATTTCACATCAAAATTAAAAAATGGTGTCTCCTGACAGAAAAACATGATGTCTAAATGGCCACCCTTAATCAAACACTTGATTTACAATTTAGATCAACAAATCGACTATATATATATATATATATACACATATACACGTATATATACATATGTATATATACATGTATACACTGTGTTTCATTTTTTTTAAAAGTGAAGGACAAAATGGTAATTTCACATCAAAAATTAAAAAATGGTGTCTCCTGGCAAAAAAACATGATGTCTAAACACTTGATAATTTAGGGGTGTAAATGGATCTGGATCCGGCTCGTGGACTATCCGACCCAGATCCAGGAGTCCATTTGCGAGATGGATCCTAGAGTCCAATAAGGACTCTCGGATCCGATCCAATATCCATTAAGATATACTGGGCGGGTCGCGGACCGTCCATGGACGGTCCAATGGGCAGTCCGTTATACATTCCTCTCTCTCAACTAGGGCTCCAAATCGAAGGATATCAAAGTTCCAAAAAATATCGCAACCGCTCTGCTCTCTCTTGCCGCTGCTGTCTCTCGATCTCTCTGGTCTCTCTCTCGCCTCTTTCGCTGCTCTCTCTCTCGATCTCTCTCTGGTCTCTCTCTCGCCTCTTTCGCTGCTCTCCCTCGATCTTTGCTCTCTTCTCTGAGTCTCTCCCTTTCTGGGTCTTTTTCTCTTTCTCGATCTCTCTCTGGTGTCTTTCTATAGAGAAGGCAGTGGCGGATCAGAGGGTTGCACTGTTCGTTACAGCAGATCCAGCCGCATCGGTTGTCCGATTAGGGGTAGCGAAACAAGGGGTTTCACCCAGATCTGGGAGGGATCAAAGAGACCAAATGCACAAAGGGTTTCACTGACTGGTGAGCAAATCGTGCAGATCTTCTAACAGATCAAACATAGCCAGCAGATCTTCGAGGGGCAGTTCACAGAGTCCAAGCAGTTGCAGAAACCCAGAACAACTTGCTGTTCGCAGGTAGAAGAAGGTATGCAATATCTTGTTTTCAGTTCTTCCTGAATTCCATTGAAGTTGGGGTACTGTTTTCTTGACAATTGCAAAATAAAAATGAAGGAAGAAAGCTTTAGCTTAGATATCTCTGAACAGAGGAATCAATAATTTAGAATAAGACAGGGCTAAGAGTGTCAGTATCAATAGAAGAATGCCCTTGCTACAACTAAGCTGTGGTTGACAGAAACATAAGAAAAAGAGTAATACATCTTTGTCAATCTGTTCGAGTTTTGCTTTTATGTTCTTTGTAACTTTGACAACTTCGTCTATGTCTCTCTCCATTCGATGCTATTGCTGTATGGGAATTCTCTCTGTATCTATTTGCTGGATGGGCTACTATGTTAGCCATAGTAATTACAAGTTACAATGAAATCCATCGAAGTAATACCTTTCATTGCAGAGGCTTTTGTGACAGACTTGGATTCTTCATTTACTTCCTATATATCATTTAGGACTAGGTCATTGGTTTATGCTCAACTAAACTACAAAATGTTTTATTAGAAATCAATGTTGTTATCTTCATTTTTAGATTAAATACTCAAGTAAATATTTTATAGATACTGTAAAATTTACAAATCTAAAAAATAGAGTTAGATTAATTAGAATAGACCCATTTTAAAATTTAAATAACCCTATCTCACAAACAATTTGTATACCTCACATTCTAGAAAACAAAAACTTTCTCTCCTTTTTTCTCAGCCTAGAAGAGTTATAGAGCAAAACCTGAAAATAGGTCTCAAGCTTCTTTCTCAAAATTGCATGTTCTTTCTTCACTTTCTCAAATGTCTTTATACATCTGCATTCATTCATTAAAAAAGAAAAAGAAAAAGAGAGTTACTAGTGGACATGTACAATCATGATTCTAAATAGAGATCATATACTAAGTAAATTTTCCACTTTAGATCAGTAATTTTCCTCTATCAGCATTTTATGCTGATTGTAAATCGATGAATAATTGGATTATACAAGCCAATACAGGGTTTATTCTAGGGCTGCCCTAACTTGGCTTGATTTATTTTGTATTAAGATTGATCACATGCTCAGATTAATCAACTTCAATCAAGTATGAGCTAAGCATGAGGAGAACTCATTCAGAGCTCAAATGAGCTTGAACTTGCCTCAACAAAATGGTTGTTAACAAGTAATGAAATTTATTAAGTTAATACTTTTTATGCAGTACAATGTCTACGTCTAATGAGAGGAATGACTTCATTGAAGAGAATGAGATAGATGCGGCATCAAATGCTTCTAGACCAAAACATGTTGTACATAGGAGGAAGACATCTACTATTTGGAAGGATTTTCATTATGCAGAGATAGATGGAGTTAGAAATGCAATATGTAATCATTGTGGTAAACTATTTACTGGATCGAGTACTAGTGGAACTTCCCACTTGTGGCGCCACTTACCTTTTTGTAAAAAATATGATCCAACACAATCTGGTAGCCTCAATGAAGTAGTGTGTGGTGATTTTGAATTTGATCAACAAAGTAGTGTAGAGGATCTTGCAAAGATGATAATTTTGCATGAGTATCCTTTTTTAATTGTTGAACACAAAGGGTTTATAAACTTTGTGAAGAATCTTCAACCCCAATTTAAGTTTGTCTCAAGGACTACCATCCAGGGAATTTGTACGGGTTTGTATGAAGAAATGAAAAGAAAGTTATGTAGTGAGTTGGATTCCCTCACTAGTCGTATTAGTCTTACCACTGATATGTGGACATCGATCCAAACCCTAGGCTATAGTTGTTTGACGGCACACTACATAGATGCCGAATGGAATTTGCAAAAAAGAATACTCAATTTCAAAGTAGAACAAGTTCCTCATAGTGGAGATAACTTGTTCAGTTCTATTTTCAAGAGTATGTTAGACTGGAAAATCGACCGGAAAGTATTTGCAGTAACAGTCGATAATCATAGAGTAAATGATTCTTTGGTTACAAAGCTTGTTCAGAAGGTGAGAGGGAGCTTAGTGCTTGATGGTAGATTATTTCATGTGCGTTGTTGTGCACATATTTTAAATTTAATAGTCCAAGAAGGCATGCGGCTAATAAATAAGGATGTTGATATGATTCGTGAAAGCGTCAAATATGTCAATGGATCACAATCAAGGTTGAAAACATTCGATGACATTTGTAGCCATGCTAAAATAAACTCTAAAAGGAAGTTGATCATGGATGTCCCTACAAGGTGGAACTCCACATATAAAATGTTAGTTGTGGCCTTACAGTACAAAGATGCATTCCAACGTTTGGAACATTATGATGTCAACTATAAAGAGAAAGTGGGAGCGCCATCTTGGAGTGAGTGAGAGAAAGCTGAAAAAATTTGTAAGCTTTTAGAACCATTTTATCAAGCTACAAATGTGTTTTCTGGTTCTAAATATCCCACCTCGAATTTATTTTTTGAAGAAGTTTATGATATTCGGTTACATTTATATGAAAATTCTATGGTTGATGACGATGTTGTTGCCCCTATAGTGGATAAGATGATGGGCAAGTTTGAAAAATATTGGGACATTTGTAGTCTAGCTCTTGCGATTGCACAATTCTTGGATCCTCGGTATAAGCTGAAATTGTTGGAATTTTATTATCCAAAGATTTTTGGGGCTGATTTTGCGAAGGATCAAATAAGTCAGATTTTATGTGATATTAAGAATCTTCATAAAGAGTATGAGGCTCAATCACCAGATAATAGTGCAAAAAGACAATGCATTAGGCAAGATGTTAGTAGTGGATCACCAACATTAGATGGAACAAAACGGGTGAAAAGGTTTGAGAAGTTTCTTGCTGAAAGCTCAAGTTCTGCTCATAAATTAGATCTAGATCTATTATTTGAGGAAAAGAGTTCCGATGAATTTGATGTGCTGCAATGGTGGAAAAGTAATGCTCCCAAGTACCCTATTCTTGCAAAGATGGCCCGTGATATTCTAGCGATTCCAATATTGACTGTTGCATCAGAATCTGTTTTTAGTGCTGGAGGTAGATTTCTTGACCAGTATCGCAACTCTATGTGTCCAAAAACTGTTGAATCGTTAGTGTGTGGCCAAGATTGGTTGCGGAATACCATGCAAGGTATTTTTATTGCTTATTTTAATTTGTTTCCTTGCTTTCAATTTATTTCATAGGAGCATGTGACATCATTTATATTTCTTATGTTATATTAGTTGAAAGGGAGTTGGGCTCGCTTGAAGTTGATGATAGTAATTTGAGTTTGGGTTCTACATGGACTACCAATGATGAGTGGTAATCCTTTAAGTTTTAAATAAATTTTACCGATCAATGTCAATTCATTTTATAGTTTTTCTTATGTTTAACTTACACGATCTTTTTTGATATTGCAGTGTTGTGGATGACATTGATGCCTCTACTTTTGCATCTCAACAATAACTGATGTTAAGGTAGTGGACTACTTTTGCATCTTAAGGTAAGTCTCTTCTTGAGTTCTGCTCTACTTGGGGTGTGTTTCTTTCTGTTTCAACGTGTGGGTGCAAGCTCTCTTTTCCTTTTCTTGTGTGCTTTATCAGAGCATAATATGTAAAGTGAATGTCTGTTATGGTTCCCATGTTGGGTTAGAGCAGATTTTCAATCATCTTATGTGGAGCCTGTTAAATCTCATATGGTCTTTAATACAAATGTCTTAGAGTGAATGTTTTCTGTTGTTTGTGATGGATTTGATTTTAGACTGTATTTATATCTTCAAGTGGATTGGATTAGATTTCAATCTTAGGATGACTTTGGATACTGAAGCAGATTGAAAAGTAGTCCAAGCCAGTTGGGAACTTCGTGTTGTTGATTATTTGGGATGAAAAGAAAGCTGAAAATAGTATCCTGGCTACTATTTTTCATATCTGGGGCTCGAAATTCACACCCTCTGATTGTGTGCCTCTACTCAATGGATTCCAATTTCCAATCGAATGTGGCAGCAGGGTCTAGCCACTTCGCTTCCATCTATGTGGGTATTGTTTGATTTTCAAATCAGGGTCTCTGTTTCTTTGTTTTTGTGCTGTTTAGCAGAACTAGTCACATGCATCTATTTATGTCGGGTATGGGTATTGTGATAACTCGGCA